>CM020040.1:4760622-4780622 GCA_009769605.1 Bucorvus abyssinicus
ATATGTAGAGCCCTTGGCCAGGGGAAGCCACATTATGTAGAAGGATCACAGCTGAAATTTACAGTAATGGTGTTGTTTGAATTAAGGTAATTTAATGGCCTCTCTCTTTTTTTTTCCTGTTTATTAAGATTTCTTTTTCAGATACCTTCTTATTGTTGGCTCTGCAGCAAGTAAGATTTTTTTTTTTTTTTTTAAAAACCAGGATATTGTGTTATTTTTATTTTAATAATACATCTTTTGGGCACATTTGTTTTCCTATGATAATTCAATATAGGAGCTAAGCTCCCAATTAAAAGCAAATTATTAGGATTTGCAGCTAATCCAGAAGTGAAGTAGAACACTAGCAGAATTGTCTGTGAGTTAGGTTATGGTGAGGAACCAGCTCCTCTCTCCTCATTAATACGCACACAGGAAATAGCCTGTTATTTCCATTTATCATGAGGTGGAGATTATTTTCACATTTGTACTTGTAATTGTTTTACTTAGGTAAAACAGGGGCATGTTGCGTGTAGTCTGTATGGGAAACGTGAGTTCGTGTGTGGAAGAACAGCTGACGTACCTCAGCGCCTGCCTACCTTTAATTTGGCGTTTCACAAGTATGGTGTATATTTGACCCAATTTATTAGCCACTGTCAAATTTAGCCGCAACATCTCTCTTGTCTTTGCAAAAGTGAAGGTACAGGCTATAGTTTAATTTTCTGCTGTTTCATTTTTTTTCTGTTTTCTGAAGAGGGGAGGAAGAAATACATAGACATAAAAATGACAAAAGGCAAAATAGCTGCCATTTATGTAAAGCCTCGTCTCCCAGAGCTCCTGTTTCGCTAAGGTGTAAGTCCAACGCTGCGTTTATTCTGGTTCAAACACCCGACCTTTCTGGTTTTGCAAATTGCCCTTTAAAACCTACGGTGAGCCGCGATCATGGTGGAAAGCATCAACTGAAAATTCCAGAAGCTAATAAATATTCAGACGCCCTGATTTTATGATCGACCGGGTTTTTTCCGATTACATATCTCTCCAAGAATTTATATTGGCTTTGTGAAACTAGAAACTTTTCAGATATGTAAATCTATCTTAGTGTTACTCTGCAGTATTCCTTAAATTAAATTACAGTACAGATATCAGATTCTAGCAGGTCTTTTGCTGCAATGAGATAATTTCTGGAGGCAAGACACCTGGCCAGGCTAGAGTGGTGATTAATTTTATGTGTTTAGGGTGCAATCATCACTCAGAAAAAGGCTTAGGGTTTGGATGATGGATGGCGGGTAAAGTGCAGGCTGATAGGACATGGCCCATGAATCTGTTCTACATCATCAGTTCCTTTGATCACTGGCAGAAGTTCAGAGATACTTCTTTGCATCACTCCAAAATAAACAAGGCTACCATATACCTTTTGCAACATCACTTTTAAATGCAGGCTTATTTGCGGGGGAGAAAACACCTTTATTTTTGCAACAGTGGCCGAGAATTATAAAAGCAAGCAGTGCGGCGTGGGTTTACATGCACCTTTACAGACAAAATATGTGTGTGTGTGTGTGTCCGGGTCCATACACATATATATACACTTTAGTGAAAGATTATACTATGAAAGTAATTTTTTTCCCCTGCAAAGTGATACCTATGTTGACGCCATAGAGAGGATTCAACGTAACTGCTGAAAAACAGTGTTACCAGCCTGTCAGGAGAAGGAAGTCCTATGTTATAACAATGCTGTGCAGCGTTCCTTCTGCCATAGTAATAGCAGCAACTACAAATTGTTGGGACTCTTTCTCACTACTGATAGCACAATGAACTATCTAATCAAAATAATTTTGATTAATAAATCAGAAGAGTTTAAGGGTGAAGAGATAGAGAGGATTTGTACCAGCAAAAAAAAAAAAAAAAAAAAACCAAACCCTGAACTTTTTTTTGTATCTCAATTAACAAAGTACAATTTGATAATTGAAAGCAAATGGTTCTTTATTATATGATTCTACTTTTCTTTACCCAATGCTGTCCCCTGCAGGGTGTAAGAAATCAGATCACAGAAGTACTCAGAGGCTAAAAAAAATAATATTTTTTTTTAAAATCCAAGAGTAAGAGAAAAGAATAACTGTATTAACGTCATGTCCTCTATCAGAATTCATTATCAAGCCAGCATGGTTTATAATGAATAATCCTTTCAGCAGCTTAACTGGGTGCTGTAAGGGGCATTCCTTGAAAACATTCTCTCATCTCTCATTGCACGTACGCAACACTTCTTTCCATAGGTGTCATGAGTTCCTAGTGCTCGTGTTGATAGTCCATCCGTGGGCAAGACTTCAGCAGTTTCTTTCATATGTCTCGTCAGCTGCACTTGAACACGGAAATCAAAGAGAACATATAAATTATAAAATCACTGTACACCTCAGTGAACTTTCTTACCATTTTATAGAATGGGAACTAAAGAGTATGCAAGACTTATGTTCTGCGTGTGTAGAAAATATAAAAACTACTGCTCTGCTTAAAAGACAGGTGACGCTTATAGAAGAAATACAGCTCCTCTCAAAAAGGACATGAAAAAAAAGTAAAAGGAAGCATAAAGGTGGGAGAACTGATTAGATTTCAGTAATAAGATCATCTTTGTACCAAATGAAAACAAAACACGGGGCTTAAAAAAACTCTGGGAGCATTTGTTATCACACAGAAATCATGCTCACATGATTGCTGTCTCCTTGCTCAACTGGGAAACTCTGCTTTATCTGCCTAGGTGCAAGTACCAAAATGTTCGTTAGCTCTCGAAACAACTTGGCTTGGCTTTACTGAGTTGCGTTTCATCCGTAGCCTTTGCACCTGGGGGCACACAATAAATTTTTCTGCACAAAGGGTTTCTCAAGAATGGGATGACTGTTCCTTTCGCCCCGCAGTCTGAGCACATTGCATCATCCTCTGTCATACTTACAAGCCCGGGGCCCAGGATGAAGAATTGTTTAGTATCTCCAAACCAAAGCCTGCCACGTAGCACATCAAATTGTTGTTGCTCTGCCACTGAGCTGACTCAGTACTTGCTTGTTTGATTTAAGGCACAGTTCCACTGTGAAAAGTTATTCTGGAAACGGTATTTTCTTCTGCAGCAGAGCTAGTTCCTGTGTGTATGAAGAATTATACGTGGTGACTCAAGTGACAAAACATAAGTATTTACTGCTTCTGCTCTTGCCAGCTCTGCAGAGCAAAGGCAGAGGAGAGGAAGCAGGTTGGAGTCCATTTACTCTGTGTCCGTTAATACGCTTTTCCAGGCTTCTGCACGTCTACCCCTGTGCGAACTCAGGGAGAACGATAGCATCTTAGAGCTGTTTAAAGAAATGTAATTTGACTTCTGCTGCTAGCAAGTAGCCGTAGAAAGGAAACATCTTGGTCTCTCAGATCCTGTAGTGCATGTGGAAACACCCCAGAAAAAAAAAACCAAACATGATGAAATAGTCACTTGAAACAGAGTAAATAAATACTTTATACTTTTCCATACTTACATGTTACCTGTAGTGACTTGCAGAGTTTGTGGCTGCAGTAGATTATTTTGTGGCATTCTGGCTTTGTAAACTTGTCTCTTGGAATAACATCATCTCTGACTCTTTGAAGGTGGTGGGAAAATATTACAGCTTTTATCGTTGGTTACCACCTCTTCTAGAATAAAGCAGAGTGCCAGAGTCTTTGTGTTGTCCTGCTCGCCATCATACTTTTGGAGCTATCTTCTGCCTCGATGTCATGGACTGTTAGTGCATGGTGCTGCCCTCCAGTGACTCTGGTCTGTGCCCGCTGAGCTCTTCTAAGGGTTACTGGAGGCTTCCTCCTTTGGCTGTCTTACGCAGCCCGCATGTGAAACTATGAAGGGAGTTCACAAGGAATTATGAGCTGAGTGTTGGTTTTAGCACGTTCACAGTGTCTGGCTTTATTGCTTTAGTTTGTCTAACCCAGAGAGAGAAGTTGTCTCTCCTTCTCAGTTTCAAGGTGACACTGAAGCTTGTGTGGGAGTGACTTGGGCTTATGGTCTGTTGAAAAAATGCAGTGGTTAGAGCAAGCAAAGGAGCGAGATTTGCATGAACATTTCAGCTACTTAAAAGATAATTTTTAGGCATCCTCTTAAATTCCAAATTGCTACTAGATGCTCAGATAGCCAGCAGTGTCTGCGGGTGACTGTCATTGTCTTGTTGCACTGAAGTTGTCCCCTTTTCAAAGCTGTTTGTGAGGCTATTTTTCAAATCCAGTAGAACTAAAGTTGATGGGAATATGGCAGCCTGCTTAATCGGTCCAATACCTTACTGTGTGTCTTTAAAGCAGTAAGTTTAAATAAAATTTATGGTTACTGAATGCCCAAAGACTGTCCTACCCAAAAGACAGTATCTATCAACAAACCGCACTGTGGTGTTTGAAATGAACTCCACCCCCACTGCTGAAACGGCCTTAGCACTGGAAGAGAAGGAGCAGCTTCTCCTGGCAGAATTTTCTGCCCATACTAGTCCAAAAAGTTGTATTGGCCTTAGGATATGCCCGTTCTTCACCTGGCAACTAGAACTAGGTTTTTCTTTAAGGGACTACAGTCTTAACTAGCGGTGAAGCTGATAGAACTTACAGCCTTTGGTATATGCAGTTCAATTTTGAGGTAACTATCTACAAATGAAAGCCAAACCTCTAATTATACTTCACACAGTCTGGTTTGAACATAGTGTTTCTTCTGAGGAAAACTTCAGTTTTTCCAATCAGTTGTCAGAAACGGGGTAATTTCCTCGTACTTGAAGGCTATCCAACCAACACAGAATGAAAAAGGTGTATAGGAGGCAACTATATGGATCGTACATCCTAGTAAAGATAACTTACCCCCTAGGTTCCAGCACTTAGAAGATCACTAACTCTGTGCAGTATGAGATTTACAAAAAGTCCTTGAAAAGAAAAAAAAAAAAGTGGCTTTGACTTGTCTAAAAATAGAAACTAGAAGTTTTAAAGCATCTTTCTAACATGAAGCTAAACTACAAAATATCAGACAATTCTTCAAACTTATCTTTTAAATAACCTTTTAGCTGTGGTAGCCTGAGCAATTAATGTTTTATTGGTTTGTGTGTATGGATGAATCGTGCTTAAATATATCCAGTTAATATTGCTTAGTAATTTTTCTGCAGATATAGATATCTTGTGAATCTGGTTTAGCTCGTTCTGTAGTTTATCAGACTACTGATAGGCATTTCCATTAGAAGGCAGAGTGCTGCCCGTGAGAGCCAGGTGACTCCCAGCACTCACCATTTTGTCCTCGTGCGTAGCAATTGAAGAGTCATATCTGTAGTCTGTATTTGCTCCTCAAATGTATGAACATATAAGCCAAGATGGAGGTTTGAGTGCAAATTCACCTTCTGTTTCTTAGCAGTTATTACGTCCAAGGACCCTGAGGAGAATCCCTACTTCCACTAGAGTTTTGCCACCTTCTTGAAACCCTTTTGTTGGGAGCAGGCCTGGCTCCAGGGCATTATAGGAATTTGAAATACAAGTAGATTTGAAAAATGCACGGACACGCTACAGACACAGAAGCTTGACAATCTTTAGAAGCTGCCTGATAACTTTCTACAAAGCAGCTTGACCCCCTACTGTTATTTTTTATATTTGTATTTACTTTAGCACACAGGAAACCGATCATGTTGCTCTGTCATACTAGTTATTTCATAAAAGTAGACAGATGTGTATAGCAGCTCAGAAGAGCTTACAGTCTCCTGCAAACACATAGCACTTTCTTCCCTTGAGGTCTGAAGATACTGGGACAACTGAAATGCTTAAACTTTATTCTTAGATAGAATTTGGGTCTAAAAATGATAATCGAATACTCTTGAAAAGATCTAGCACCTAAATACGTCCTTCCTGAAAAATTTCATCAGAAGTTTATAATAACACCTATATTAAAATATCAACAGCGTGCTTCAGAGGAGAGACCTGCCTTGAGAGCATATAGCCGTTTAAATTAGTGCAAACGTACTCAGTTAAGCCAGTATAAAATTATCTTCCATGTTGTGGTTGGGGATGATTCTGCTGCATTCGTTTGGATGCTGTAGTGACAGGCCATTAGCCTAAGGGTAAGCTAATTATTTAAGGAACTTTTCTTGTTTTGTACAATGACGAAGTATTCTTGAAAATACAACACAAACACAGATATCTGTGTCAGATGGTGACGGGCCATTTCTCTCAAATATGAAAATGTAATTTGAGCATTCAACAGTCAAGACAGTGGTAATTTAAAATAAAACAAGAACAACAGTCATTAAACGGCTGTGTTTCTGGACTTAGATTGATGCTTAACACATTGATCTTCTTCAATAGAAGCTTTCCATATTCCATCTGTTAGAATCTTTGACCTTTTCTGAACACCATTAAAAGATAAAATGTTAATCTACTGAAAAAAGATGCATGACCTTTTAAAAGTGAACTGTACCACTTTACAGTCTGCCATCATTAAAGAACTTTCTGCTCGGGAGCCGTGCATTATGTGTATCATAGCAATATAATTGTTTAGAATAATGTAATTGTTCAACCAAGAAGATATATACCATGCGTAACATAAATTAGAACTAGAACCGTGTGAACTTTGAAAACCCAATCAAAATAACATGTCAGATCAGGGCTTACATTCAGTTCTAATCAGCCTCAGCCTCGAGTTTATTTTGTATTAATATGCCGAGATGCATGCCTAGAAGAGACCATTTTAACAGAGAAAAAGGATGGTACTTTGGGACAAATGAAACTGCTCCACTGGCAAAGGAAGGTGCTTGTCTTCCTTTGTTCTAATCACCTATACTTATTTTTTCAGGAAAAGGAAATAAACCTGGCACTTCAATAGTGGTAAGGAATTTCAGTAGCAAGAAAATTCTTGAAAATGAACTTAACTGGTTTGTGCTAAATCTGAATTGTCTTAAACTAGATGTCTTAATAGCAATGGCCACAATTCAGAAGCATTGAAACATGGTTTAAATCCAATCCAGTAAAGCGCTTCAGAGAGCCTTTAGTTTTGTCAGGGGGCTAATTAGATTCCACTTCAAATTAAGCCTCTGTTCTGAATCCCGACTATAGAGAACAAACTGAATGCGTGATGTAGTCTCAGGTAACCTAATCTTACCTTCTGGTGGGCTCCAAGTTTTAGATGAAGCCCCTCAAATTGGTTTGAGAGCATATCTATGTAAGAATGCATCTACTTAATAACTACATAGCAGAGAATAACAGGAAGTCCAAATATCTTCTCCATTTGAATATGATGTTCTGCTGGTAGTTTCTATTATAGAGGACAAAAAGCTGTGCTGCAGAGGAAGGCTCATATTCCTCTAACATCAACCTAAATTCTGCTGATTCGATCCATTTTCCCTGGTAAAATGGGTGAGCTTAGGCTAGACGATTCTGGGTGGGAGTATCCTCTCTTTCAGCATCTTTAGGTTTTTCAGCGCAGTTTACTCCATAAGGAAAGTGGCTGCATGCAAAATAGAGATACAAGGGCTCTAAGATGACTTAAATTTAGGTCCTGTTATTAATATTATTTGATCATAATAAGTAGCATTAACAATGTCACTGAGGTAGGGGTCCTCAGACAGCCCTGATGCATTTAAATTAGCAATTTAGGGCACGGGAGAGGTTGTTTCCTTCATGAGTTTGCCTTGCACCCATCCTTGAAGGTTGGTGGTACGCACTCAAAGCTCTTTCCCACCTCATGAAACTGAGGCTGAAGACACGTGCTGGTTTACCACAGAGTGACGCACTCCCCGTGAGGACGTACAGTCCTGCAGAAGTCAGCTCTCCACAGGTGTAGTGCATGCCTAGGACTGGAAACAGGCTCGAACTTCATTATTAGAAATGATATCATGTGCGTAGTGATGCAGAAAACATAGGGGAAAGCATAGAGTTTGCTAAGAGTTTTGGCAAGTAGAAAGGCATTGACTTCTGTAAATGTCAGCTTTTTAACTCCAGTTAGAGCTTTGTATTCTGCTTTCTGATCACGCTGCTGCACTAGCCCTGTCTATTTAGATTTTGTTCCTGTTAAATAAGCAGCACCCCATTTTCTGTAGTCCAAGCACCAAATCTTTGAAGTTAGCAGTCACTTTCTTTGTCAAGCTCATTCATTGTTTAGACCTGCTTCCCAGCCCCAGTTTATCACCACAAATTTCCTCTCTTGCATAGTCTTCCCTCTAGGTCATCGATAGTGAGAGCAAGCAATATGTTTCCTGGTGTTCAACCATGTGGCACTTCACTAGTCACATAATACACTAGATAAGCAGATGACAGTCTGTGCTGCTCTGAATAGCATATGTGCATGCCATCTGAAGGCCAGGAGCCGGAGGATGTAGAGACAGCCAACAGAGGGAGTCAATGGTAGCAAAGCACTGGCCATCCAACCCCTTCTTGAGAGAAAGGAAAAATGGACAGCTTTGCGTTTCAGGTCAAAGCGTAGATTTCGTCCGGTTTTCCCGGTAGTCCTCCGACATCTCTTAGAGGCTGTGTGCTCTTCCAGCATCCAGCTGCAGGCTGCCTACCAGACAAGTTCCGTTCCAGCTTGGCAGAAGGAGGTGGTGCCCCAGCTGACCATCAGCTGTTCTGAGGAAAGTTTGGCCCTTCTTACATTTTTTTTTTTTTTTAAATGTGGACATGGAAGATCTGATCTGTAACATTTGCCCTTTTGTCTACTAAGTATAACTATCAAGTAATATATTTAAACTATAATTGCTTTCTAATTAGCATTACAAAATAAAACCTACATTGTGGAGAACAACCACTTACTCTTTTAGAGTATAGTAGTAATGTTTAAAATCTCTTGTGCCTACTCATACCTTGGTACTGAACATAACTAAAACAATATAGACCTCATCAACCAAAGTGCCATTCCCTTCAGACTGAGAAAGTCCTAGATCTCCGCATCGGTGAATATAATAAAGAGAAAGACGGTCTCTTCTCTTTGACGGAAGCGAGCTGTCACAGGAATAGTGAAATGAGATACAGAAGGAAAAAGAAAATTCGAAATGTTCTGAGACACATTCAGGCAACGTGTAAATAGAATAATTAATCTGGCAAGAAAGAGCTGTTTATTTTTTGCACAAAAAGGCTAAGAAGTATTTTTTTTTCCATTTTAAAGCATGGATTTGTTTTTCTTCCACCTGAAGCCTGCACAGTATTCCACAGAGCAGCTGTCCACAGCAAGAAACTCATCGTTCAGTCTCTGATCAGCACACACAGTAAGTGACAGGAAACTCTGCTTAATTCTCTTGCGTCTTCATGAAATAATTTCTTCACCAACCAGAGAAATCTGCTGTTTGCCATAATCTCAATTTAACACCTACTCTCAGTGTTCAAAAGTGACTGTCTGCGTTTGAACGGGGTTTGCAAAGCAGAAGTATCTGCCAGGGAAAACTAAACCAGTCTCGTCTCTTCCTTGGAAGTTGGAAAAGGGTTCCGTTTTTTATCTCCGTGACAGGTTACATGGTAAATAACGTTTGAGATCTTTGCTTTTAGCCATTTAAAACAAGAACTGGTTAGAAGCAAACAAGGCTGAAGGGTGCAAAACTTGAATTAAGCCCAAGTTACACATGAGGACAG
The DNA here is from genome assembly GCA_009769605.1 of Bucorvus abyssinicus. NCBI lineage: Eukaryota > Metazoa > Chordata > Aves > Bucerotiformes > Bucorvidae > Bucorvus > Bucorvus abyssinicus. The sequence continues at coordinate 4,770,184 of CM020040.1, forward strand.
TTGTTTGAAAGCAAGTGGCACATGCGCACAGGGTAAACCGGGGGGGTTCTGTGTGGTGTGACAGGGGGTGTTCCTGCCGACTTGCTGAGGAAGCCCCTGGAAACTAATGAGTTTTCAGTTAATGAGCAGCATGGGAAAGAGGCCTTGGAAAACATTCCGCTTCTTAGGAGCTAATTTATTTGTTTGGCATTACGTGGAAAACAGCTGGGAGGATCCCAGCCCCGGCAGAGCTGGGAACGGTCCCACCGTGCCTCGGATTGCCACGTGTGACAGAGGATCATTTTCAAAGATCTCCTCATTGGCATTGGAATCAGAGATAATATCTCTTAATCGGCAATCAAAACAAAGCCTGGTCATACTGTTAGATTAGCTAGATTTCTGCAGATTTACTCTGAAGTTAGCAAAATCGCATCCAAAGGAGAAGCGAGCGATAAGGAACCTTCTGCAGGAGTTCAAAGCCTGCAACTGCCGCTTCACCGCGGCATGTAAAAGCCCTGTCAGCACTTACCGGGGAACCAGGGGCTGCTCGGGAGAGAAACCTCTCCTGCAGTTCTCTTCCCCTGACTCGTAAGGTTACGATCTGGGGAGATTCGCATTTGAAAATTCAGAAATATGATGCGCAATGTTGTCATGTCATGTCATAGCTGGATTGAAGTACATGTAAGTGCACGGGCAGGGTGTATTTTGTGATTAAGCTGGAGGGTCAGAATTTCTTTTTGTCAGGATTTCTGTTTATATCACTGTGTTGATTTACTGTGGGTAAAAAGACCCGGTGATGTAAACTCTGTGTGTAATTTTTCTGAAACAGGATGACTTTTCACATCGTGTGAATAGCATTGTACTGGTAACTGCAGAATGCTTAGAGGAAGCTGAAGTAAGTTGAAGGAATTAATATTCCATCAAAGAGTCGGTACGTGCCTCAATAAGATATTTTTAGCGTTTTTGGATTTTGATATATGTGAGTGTTTTTTTTTTTTTCCTGAGAGAACAGGAAAAATACTTCTCTCCCCGCTTCTTTCATATTAGGTTGTTTATTGCAGACCATCGCATTAGGTCATGCTGCACTTGATCTGCTGGAAAAGGAACAGTGTCTGGATTTCAGCTCTCTGCTTCCTTTTCTACCTCTCTTTGGCCAGGTGAAAAAGATAAAGCATTTCTACTGTGTAACTTTCCTACCAGTACCCAGGTATGCACCAGGGTTACAAGTCTTTGGATAAGCTGTTTGTACCTAATCAGAGTGCTCTTGCCCAGGCACAGCTTTAGCACAGCTTTAGCTGCTAAAAATAATGCTTTTTAAAGCATATTGACATATGCATTAAATGAAAAACACACATGGTATTGAAGTGTTCCATTCCCCTAGAAGAGGAAGAGAATAAGTCTTAATTTTCCTTTGGGGCAAAGCTTTAATAGAATCGCTGCTAGTTCACAGTCTTCCAGTTATTGTTTAAGCCCCATAAGATACTTAAGGCTTTGAGTGTTTGTACCGAGAAAAGAAAAATATTAATTCATTCTCGAGCTCAGATTTGGCAGCTAATAAAGTTATTCTGGCTTCTGTAACATTTCTTACCCACCAGCATTACTGTTTTGCTATTATTTAGCTGAAGAGTTTTAGTGTCTTGGGCCGTTTGTACTTTATGGAAGTTGAGAAAGAAAATCAGAGGTCACGGGGAACGTGGAAAAGGGAATTAAATAATTGCAAGAGAGAAAATATAGAAAAAAGAAATAGAACAGGACGCACAAACAGAAGCTAACAAAATGGTGCTATAACACCAATATTGTTAGCGCTGTCATCTAGGTCTGCTAACGTGCTTGAGTGGTCGTGCTTGGTAATCTGCTTAATACGTTGGGTTTATAGTTCTTGGTGAGAGGGGGAGCAGTGGTCTCTGGTTGATGGTTTCTGGATTTTTCTCAGATTCTCCCCATCCCTCTAAGATGGACACAGTTTATCACGTTTCCATTTCCCTGACTGAGTTGGAGAAGAAAGTGACATTTGTGATGAAAAGATACATGTAACTTATAATTTGTAATGTGATCAAGGGTGGGTGTATAGTATAGGGGAATAAATAGAGGATTGCTTACGCCTTTAATTCTGTGAATCTTTGGGTGCTATCAAGTTTGGCAGGTCTGTATTTTTATCTTTTATTTTGAAAACAAAAGGTGAATTCTGTGTGAGGAGGCAGACAGAAGGGACTCTTTCCATGCGTAATTATGTTCTTTCTACATATCAGCCTTCCTAAACAATCTGCAAATCTGTCCTTAAATTAACTACAAGATGTTTTGTTCCGTGCCCAAAATGTGGGGCCCGTAAGGATCGCGGTTTGGTCCATCTATTCTGTGCGTTGTCTTTCTTTGCTCTGTTATATGACTAGGCTTTATATACATTGTGAAAACGTTTGGGCTCCCTATTTGATTTCTAAATTTTGAAGATGAAGCTATGCAAATGTGTAGCTTATGAGAAGAGCCAGGCTGACAGCAGTGGGGTTGATCTCCTTTGCGGTGCACGGACAGCGTGTTGCCTTTTTACCTTGTCAACGCGCTTCAGTCTCAACGCGCTCTCAGCGGTGAGTGTCCCAGTTTGTTTCCCACATCCTCCTGTCCTGAGCATCTGGGCTGGGCAGCCCGGGTTCCAGTTAGCTCTGGCTGGTGATTGAGGGTGGAAACCTGCAAAATAAGCAAAGTAACTCACTGCATGTAGAGAAGTAAAATTCTGTCTTGGGCACTTACAAGGCCCCCTGAATCTCCTGCAAATAAAGCTCCCTCCTTTTCAGCTTCCTTGAAAAATGCAGTGAAATTGGGCTTTAATCAGGGGAAATGACACATTCTTGTGCATATTTCAGGGTCTTAAATTAAAAGCTATTTTTTAAAGAAGAAAATCAAATGCTATTTCAAATTTCTGGTTACTGCTGACCCTTTAGGACTATACTGAGCTCCTGCCACCTACCAGCATGCTCGCCAGGCAGTCTGTACAAATATTATTATTACTTAAATAGAGTCTGAATCATTACCTTGTGTTTTCACTTTGTAGTGAAGCGATTTAAATATAGTTTTCTTATGTTGGGATCCTTTGACAAATGCATAAATAGTTAGCGCATTGTTAGCGACAGTGAAAAGGAAATGGATGCCTGGCAGGAGGAAGGGCAAATAATTTTCTCATGCTTGCTGTGCTCTTTCTGTAGTGTAAATCAACTCTTCTCTCCTGAAAGTAAAAACTTATTCCAAGATGTCAACAGAAGTAAAGTAATTAGGAAAGGAAGTGTGATTCCTCCCTGCCGCTCCTCCCTCGCACACATTAGTAAATGAAAGCTATTTAAAGATACAACCTGAGGTAGACTAATTGGAGGAGATGAGTCACTTGGGACCTGATCCTGGAAACGCTTACTCCGATGAATAGCCCTTCGATTGTTCGCCTGGGTCAATTTTGAGTGCATGTGCATCCTTCAGGATCAGGGAGGAGAAGGGTCGGTCTTGCAGGGTCCTGAGCAGAGCACTCCCAAGCTGAAAGGCATGCCCTCGCGCTCCTGAGTTGGCCAGTTGGCCTCAGTGGGAAGATGCGTGTGCTTAGAGTTAACCGCTTTATGGGGTCAGTGTCTGCCAGGACCAAACCCCCAAAACTTTAAATAGAATAGGAATAGTATGAAGCTATTTGATTAATTAATTTCATTTGGAAAAAAAAACCCAAACAACTAGGAAACCAAAACACAGCACAAAACTTTCCCACATTCGCTTGTCCCTCTGGTTCATGTCTGTCATAAAATTAACTACTCTAATACGCTTTTTCCACAATTTGGTTCTCAAATCCTTTGCTGCAAAGGAAGCTGTAAAGCTCAAAGGCGTATTTTTTTCTTAGTGTTAGCAATTAATATGCCACTAGTCTTTGCATAAATAAGTTGCCTATTTTAAAGCAACTCAAATGGGCTATTTCATTTTATATGACTGTTAATTAAGATGTTGATTAGCCCTGCTATTGAAGCATTGAAACCCTTTCTAAAAGAAATGGCTACTGTTTCGGTTTTATTTTAATTAGCTGGACTTTGAGGTTATTTACTACGGTGTCAGCTCTCAAAGTAAAGCTGTTTAATTTGATGTTCAGTCCAAGGCAGGTAGTGTACAGAACTCCACGGTTGCCTGTAACCACTGCCATTAACAGCAGTATGATTTAAGGTCATTTAAGAGTCATCAACCTCACAGATGGTAAAATGCAAAGTATCTAAAAGGGAAAATAACAATTGTTGTCTTGTCAAATAAAATCCGAACATTGTATTTTTTGTGAACACCCACTAGCTTCCAGCAATTTTATCCAGAATGTGTTTCCCTTTGGGCGGAGAGTGTTAGGTCTTCCCTTTTATGCATCCTTCCATTGAGACGTGCTATAACCCCCCGGGAGGTGAAACCCACCCAGATATTTGTGATTTTAAAACTTCATTTGCGTCACTTGCAACAGAGATGGGTCATTATTCTGGGATAAAATCACATCCTGCACAGTGAAAATAACAGGCAACATTTGACCTGAAAAGGGAAAGAGAAAAAAAAAAAACCAACAACTTTAAAGTGTTAAAAGAGACAGACAGTGTTAAAGCTGCTTCAGGAAACAAATTCTCCCTGTAATGCAGCGTAATTACCATCTTTTCTAGGCTAAGTATAGTACCCTAGAGATTACTATAAGTAACTTATAATAGAATTTTTATTAGTGGTAGTAATTTTTTATGATAATTAGTGTAATCTGCAGCCAATAAAATCAGAAGATATATAGTTATCTCTTTTACACCAGAAAACTATTCTTCAGACAGCTGAAACATTAGGAAAGAAAAATGTATTATTTTATGATCGTTATACACTTTTATGTTCTGATTATTTGGTATTTTTTTTATTAGCTCTTTCCATTTAATGTTGAAAAATGTGAGGCACGCTCCAGAGCCAGCATAAAGCAGCCAGGCTGGGGTAAGCAGCTGGCATTTAGTTTCCTTGGCACTCTTTATCCCGTCCCTCCCGAAACCTCATCCTTTGTGGAGGTCAGTGAGATTTAAATATTTCTCCCAGGTGATGGGTTACACTTGCAGCAGCCTTGCACTCGCACTGAGATTACCTTTCCTTATTGGCTTGATGGAGAGCTATAAGTCTTGAAAAAAGATGTTTTAGCAGGAATGCTGTCCCTGGCTGCGGCATGTCGTCTGTGTCTCTTTGAGACCCTCTTGCGTTGCCCCACAAAAAGCTCTTGCAGCACAACCCATCTCAAAAGCTCTTCAGCCTACAACAGCAACACGCAAGGAAAAATATTCCTTAGTATGGATTTGCGATCCCATGTAGTAGGACTGCATGCTGGTGGCTGGGCTTTGACCTCCTCAGATCTGGAGAGGCATTTTGACGGAATGGATCAGCTACTACTGCTGAGCCAGTTGGTTTGCTGGAAATACGAAGGGAGAGAACAGTTCCGAATCAACCTGTGGAAGGATTAACTGCGAATTTACTGTTAGCGTTCAGGGTCATACTCCAAGTTTTTAGTTTGCTTCTCTACATATCTTGCTGGCACTAGTAAGTAAAAGCTTTGCCTGAGTCAAAAAGAGAGAAGGCAAGACATGAGTCTTGGGTTTATTTTCAAAAATCACAATTGAATTGAACGCTGGACCGTTTAGCACGGTCACTTTGCTTTTAGAGGGAAGACAGGGTGTGTAATGATTCCCAGCTTAGTTGGAGAGGTTGGATTTCGCTTGCTGAAGGAGAAAAGAGGAGAGAGTGTAGAACACTGAATCCATAGAGATTGCAGGTGGAAGGAGACTATTTTTTTCATAAGTTATCTATGGCCCCATACACTGCTATTTTCTTTTTTCAGTTAGTGGCACAGTAACGCCTGAAGGACCCTCTTAATCTGTATTATCATAATTCATTGGCAGCAGTTATAGGATTAAAATAAAAAATTCAAGATACGTGACCTAAGAGGAACCAAAGAAGGTTTTCATTATCTTTTCCCATCCTTAGGACCTCATGCTCAAAACTTATGCCAGAAACTAAAGAGGCTGGTGAAACCAAGTTTGCATTCTCTACACGGTGAGCAATATTAAATCTGTGTGGGAGGAAGAATCGCTCAGAACTGGTGTGGGACACAGACAATGTCATAACCCTCCAGGCTGCGTGGATGAGATGGATCTCTCACATAGGCTGTGCGTATGTTGCGGCTGGGATTGTGCATGCCTAGGATTCCTTGAGCTTGGACTTCACTCAGGGGCTGTCTGAACATACGTAAGGGCTGTGAAGAGTGCCTGCCGGCTTCCACCCAGGGAATGGCATAGATTCTCCTGGACCTTTTGAAAATTACTCCTGCAGAAGGAGATCAGAGGTCTGTTGCATTCTCCTAGGCTTCTTAGGTGAAATTAGTCCTAAATTTGGACAGGAAAGGGGAAAAGAAAAGGGAGGGAAATGGTGGTATCCTTCCTTAGAGGTGCTAAAATGAGGTCAGTCCTCCCAGCAGCTGTGCAGATATTCATAGTCCAGTCCTCCTCTCTTCTGTGCCCTGATGAGCGGCAAGTTAGCAATGTTGACAGTTGACATATTCTCTCTAGCATGTGACTTAGCGTCTGTTGAGACGCATGAGGCAGATCAAGCTCCACAGAAGTGTTCCACATTCTGCAGATACGGGCAGACGTTGCTGCGTGCAGTTACCTGCGATTCATCTTTTGAGAGTTGTCTCAGCCATCATAATTAACGCAGACATGAGGTGTATTGAGCTGGCTTATGTTTAAGTGTCTAATTCATAGACCTGTTTAGACAGCCTGTGAACACAGGCACGTTCATCTAAAGACTTAAGGAAGGCATTGGTTTAGTTCCTGACAAAGGTGTTCTAACGAAGTTTCCTTACCTATATCGTCAGTGTTTTGTGTGGAAGTGTGGTAACTGGCCAACTGTTAAATAAGAAGTTGTTTCTTTCGCGTCTAAGAAACCCTCATTTCGGGTTGAAAATGGCAAGTCTTACCTTGCCTCTTGTTTCCCATGTTGCTTTTTGGCAAAGGGAGCACTGTGAAGAACTTCAACCTTCAGGTAGATTCAAGTCCCGCCCAGCCTGAAAGCACACAGGCTGTGAAGATGGTGCCCAAACAGTGGAGCTTCTGCCAGTGGCTAAAGCATCAAGTATAGCATCCATGCTGATTCTGCTGGATTCCTCTGTGCCAGCACTTAGAGACTGTTGACCGTGAGGTTTCTCTGACACTCTTGTGAACCCTCACGGGGACAGATGGATTTGCTCTTGAATGGCTCCATTCTTTTCTCTTTGTGAATGGAGCGGACAGTTGTTAATTTGCCCTGACTGCTGTCATGCACCACAGGCTTCTGCTTTGTCACCCCTCCTGCTGACCATGGCCTCAAGGCCAGGAGGTCCCATAATCTGAAAATGTGTGTCCTTACTGTATGTGTCTGGAATGTCTTTTGGGAGGAGGAGTATTGCAGCTGGGTGCAGACAGTGCGCTTCCCCTTGTTGTGCTTCAACCCGAGACATAAATAGGAGGTTTCCTGAAGCTGTCCTGCTAGAAGCAACTGCTGGAGGTTAGAGAAATGAAATTGCTGTTCTCCCTGCACCGAGGAATCTTACCACAAGCCCTGTTAGCAAAAGCGATCACCCTTGGATTTGTACATGAGCCGTTACAAAATTGTTCATGGGTTTGTTAAATCTGGAGTTGGGTTATTGAACTTCGTCATACCTAAGGCAAAGTCTGCAGAATATCTGGAAACTTTCTCTAAGAGCACAAAGCAGTTTCCTGCTCTCTTCAGGATACGCTGTGCTTACAGGCTGCTCTCAAGGTCCTCAAACAGTGCACCGGCTGTCTATGCATTTCCAGGTACAAAGAGAAACGGAGTTTTCAGCCATCAGCCCAAATCTTATATCCTTCATTCTTCGTTACATCTGTGCAGATGTGCCAGTATTCTTCATTTATTATTATTTAGTTAAAAGTCTCTCTTCTTTAATGCCCTCAAACCCACTGTATGTTCTTCATCCAGCTTGCTGACCTTTGAGTTAAGTAGCAGAGCTGTTTTCCAGGGCTAGTTTCAAAGGGTTAATATAGGTCTGGAGCATTTTAGGCAAAAGGGTTTGTATTTTCTGTTTTAGACTCTGTGAATAGCTTATTAGCAGACACTGGATTATGCTGTCGTATGCCTAGAGGTTAGAACAGGTGCGTAGCATACTCCTAGATAAATAAAGCTTAAATTGTAATTTCCAGCACGGACAGATCAGTCTGTGTAATTTAGGTGTAATTTTATAGCTGATGTGCAAGAAAAAAAAAAAACACCTTTTTTACAACAGTGACTGTAAATTCATAGTGTAATTTTTGTTGTGAAAATTGGTCTCTGTATTTGATTGTCTATAAAAACTCTGCATGTTTGAACTACACGCACAAGATGCACCCTAAAACAAAATACCCCAACATTCAGATTTGTGAATTCACTCCTTCCTATGGCTGGTGTTAGACTTCGGAGTGGGGGGAGGGTTTCCCTTGCTTTTTCAGGAATTTGACATGTGCCACACGACCACATCTGGTAAAAGTTTAACTTAAAAATTACTTATTTCTAAGTACAAATAATTTGTTTTCCAGATAAAATGTATATCCTGCGCCTTGTGGTCTTCATCTATTCTGGCACCAGGTAGGTAACAAATCATATCACTTGCCTCTGGAGATGAATATCGAAGTAATTCACTGTGCTATGTACCACACTACCTAGAAACCACAACACGAGTGATAAACAGTAGTAGGTTGGCCGGAGAGGGAGGGAGGGAGGGAGGTTCTTCAAAGAAAACTGATACTGAAAAGATGTAAGATTAGTGACATCATTGTCAAAAATGTGAACTCTGCATCCCCACTTGAAATTCATTGGTAAGTAGACCCTGAGGAGAAGACGAAATCAGCAGCCGAAAGCAGAGTCTGTGGCCCCAGCTGAGAAATCCAGGTCACATCTGACACCCATTGAAATCCTCACTCCTGAATCCAGTGGTCATGAGGCTGGATTCTTAATCACCAGAAAAATGCTTTGATTCAACATATCATCTCAAGGGAAGGGGTGGAAGACATCTGAGGTGGAAGCAGACACAAATTACTCTCTCTTCACTCTAGGTAACATCAAATACGGAAGACGCTCCCCCTGCACTGGAGTCCAACAGGTAATACCAGTTGCCTTAGCCTCGCCTAGTACACACCTGAAAGGTAATGCAGTTTCGATGGCTGTAATTTCAATGCTGAATGAAACCAATATAAACTGCTATAAATTAATTGATCTCAGTATTATATTTGTTCTAACACAGTTTTATTTGAATGTTAACGAATTAAGTGCAATCAGAACCTAGTAGATGTTTTCCAAAAAGGAAAATTGCATGGGTAAAGAGTTTTCTTTTTCCCATGATTATCAATAATGTTTTTATTTTCCAGTCACAGAAATGCTTAGAAAAATACATTTCTGCAAGAAGAAATATTTTCAGTTTGGCTTTTTCCCCTTCTCTCTCCCCTGTTCCCACTCTCCACCCTTGGAACAATTTTCCTTGTTAATATTTCTTGCTTTTGTTCAGCATTTTTCCAGCTCCCCTACAACACCACTCAAAACATTAACAGAATATTTTTGCCATGAGGCTGTATCCAGAAGGAATTCTAAAAATAAGGATTCTGTTACTGTTTACGGTGGTAGATACTGGGCTAACGTGGCAAATAGGATGCAGTATAAGCTTATAGTTCCAACACAATGGAGAAGTTATCAATAGAATAATGGATGGCAAACAAGACGTCTTGCACGTGTGTTTTTCTCTGGGTGGTTTCCAGATTTCACAGACTGAGTCTAACACTGTGTTTCTGTCTTGTGGGAGGAAAGACTAGCTCGAGGCCAACAGCCAAACTCCTTATGAAAAGAAAAAGGAAGGCTGCTCCCATAATAGGGTGTGAAAAACTGACCTTCTAGAATAGCAGTTTTAAGTAGCTTTTGGGTTTTGTTCAGCTGCGGTCAGGAAAGTGTAATTGTGCTGCCCGGTGCTGTTTGAACAAGCGAGTCGTGCACTTCACGGGAGGAATGTACGGAGTGTGTTGAAAGGACAGATAGGGAAGTGTGGCCAGGAATGTGATAGAGTGGATATAAAATGAGTGAAGACAAGTGTCCTCATGCTGGCCGCAGTGGTGACGTGCATTATCTCAACATGTTATCAGCAGATAGATGTTTGCATTCCCATGGGTCAGCGCAAGTTGTCACAGTTTCAACTTCCAGCTTTTTCTTATGGAAATAACATCACGAGGCAAAGAATGCACAAAAAGTCCTCTGCTTGCTTGCACCTCCACAAGTGATGGCACAATCTTGAAAGTTCTCTAGAAGACTCGTGGTGCAGTGTGAAAGTATGTCAATTGGTTTTTCAATGGTCCTTTACTTCTATTTATAGCAACAAAGTTGATTAAAATGTTTTATTTCACCTCTCCTCTTCCCAC
>CM020040.1:4785622-4800622 GCA_009769605.1 Bucorvus abyssinicus
GCACATTAGGTGGTCCTTAGATAATTTTTTTAGACAAAATTTACTTGTATCGCATGCTCAGCCCATTACAAGCAACAGAAGAAATGTGTTTCTGGGCAAAGATATATCAGTCGGTGCGCTCATTTTTGTGGGCCTTCCTATATTTTCCTATAGCTGCACAATTTTAACCGTGCGGTGCATAATGCATAATACACCGTCTGCCCCGGCTGGGCACGCTTCGCTTTTGGCTTTTGTGGAAGACCAATCTCTATGAGGAAATCTATTACCGGCGCTTGTGTTTTACTACAATGAAATAAATAGGCAGCTGCGGTTGTTTGGCCTAATAGCTCTTAGTTTGATTGCTAGGAGTAGGAAATCGATGCAGGGTGAAAGGAAGAAACATTTTTAATAACTTACGCTTCAGATATGAGATCCCCAAGTTATTACAAATTATAAGGTTAAGACCTCTTGAAAGAATCCTAGCTAGTTAAATATTTAAAACTCCTGGGTGAGAACACATGCACTAATGAGCTTCAGGCTACTAAATACCAGAATCTAGGGGGAGACATCTTGTTTTATATTAGAAAGCATTAGTGAGTATAAACTGGCCGTAAGAAGTGTTTAATTAAGAATTATATTGATACGGGGAAGGCAGAGAAAGAAAGAGATCGCCGAATCTACTGCTCGTCACTGTTAAAAGCTGGATTTGTCTGTGCAGGAAGAGGCACAAACGAAAGCAGCCCCGGACCAAACCAAGGGATGCGTGGTGTGGTACCCTGGCCCTCCCAGTGGCCCTCTCCCCGGTCTTAGGGGAGATGCCGGACACCTCAGACTGAACGTGGATGGAGCTTCCTACCGAGATTTCCTTTTAACGCACATCAGGCAGCAAGTTGCCGTAGACTTTAGTAATAGTTCTTCTTGGGTGAAAACAATAACGCGAATGCCAGGCTGCTACACGTCGTGCGATTCTCCCACCCCAAAGAAGAAAAGGAAGAACTTCATAAATCTTCCCTTGTGATCTGAACGTAAGAAACCTGTTAATTGTACCTGGCTGCGTTAAATTCGCGCTATCTGAACGAGGATTGGAAGGTTGCAATTCAAATGGAAGGAAGTGCGGAAGAGTTGAGATTGACAGTAAAAACTGGCTTGACGTGATTAAGCACCAAGTAATACTGTCTTGTCACACAAATATGGGAGGAGAAGGTTTGCTGCATTGTGTGCATACGTATGTATTTTATGTAAAGTAGCCTCAGTCTGTCTCCTCTCTGAAACCAGGGAGCGCGAGCGGGTAAACAGCTCATAGCAACAGATGAAAGGCTGACGAAGTTCAGGCTCCCAGTTCAAAGGTTTCAGCAGTACGTGAAATGACAATCTCAGGTTATTTGTGTTTCCCAGCTCCTGTGTATTTGAATTGTTTGCTCAGCTACGGAGGCTCCCCATTATCTTATTCCTGGTTGTGTTCATCAGCTGAGCGAGCTGGCTGGCTGCAGATCTATTTCAGAAGGCAACTTTAGTAAATTTTATTTCGCCTGCCTTGTAATGCCGTGCCTCTGCCCCCAAGAATATCAGAAATATTTTGCTTTAATTGGTGAGGATAAATTACACAACGCAAAGCTAGCATCCTGCTCCCCCCACGCGCGTCTCCTGCTGCCTGGTCAGCACAGGTCCATGACTCCATTTTTAAATCAAATTATGCTTGTGATAATATTGTCTTGAGCTTACAGTTGCTGACATGGATATTGACAAAGGCTTAGCCAGTATTTTAATAAGAAAACAAAATACAGGAAATACTCTAGAGTTTCCAGGTGGATCATTAACAAGACGCCTTGGAGGGCTGAGACTGCCAGCCAGCACAGGGAATGCATCACAGTTCGTCATACAACTTAAACTTCTTTTGACATCTAGTTATGTCGAAATGTGACTGATCACCTAGGGGTCCAGGCTCCTGTGAGGGAAAAGTTCACTGACAGACAGCGAACGAAGCTGATCTTAAATGAGAATCAAGAGAAAGCAGCATTCCAGCGTCTGACAGTCTGCAGCTGCTACCTGGGTCTGCCTAACGAAGACGAGCCTGCTCTGCTGAACAGTTATATTAGCATCTGTATGCTTCTGTCTCATTATCACACATCTGCCCACCTTTATTCGAATGAAGCTTCTTCTGATCTGACAGCTCAGGCATTGTCAGTGAATAGATATTATGGGAGCCGGGTACAGCAGCTTAGGGTGTTAGCTTTTATTTTCTAAAGGCTGTTGTACGGCTTGACAGTATAATGCCACAGAGGTAAAGAAGATAATTAACATATTGGGCAGTTTCTAAACAAAGCTGAGACAGTTATACTGGCAAAAGTGCTGCTGCTGCTGCTGGAGCAGTATTGTTTGCACTCTAGGAACATCAAAGGCTTGCAAGATCTGCCTCTAAAAAAAGAGAGCGCCAGCAGGCACAACGTGGTCCCCATGCCACAGACGGGAAGTTTTGGGGGGTTTGGCCCACACCTACTAACTGCAAAACCTTTGGCGCGCTGGAAGAGCCTATCACGGGTGTTCAAAGGGTCTGCTCACTCGGGCAAAATATCTCTCAGCATTTGCAAAGACACAAGAAGGTGTGTGCAGAGAGGAGGAGGTTGTGAGCCTTTTTGTGTTCCCAAATATATTGTTACCCCACAGGACAAGCTAAGCGCTCATGTGAGCTTCACAGAAGTCATACCTGGATGAAGATTTAACCCTTCTAAGTTGGAGATAACTTGGGAGATTTTCTGGAAAAGCCAAAAAATAAAAAGTAAGGATGGAGTTTTCATCGTTTCTCTGCTCCAAGAAAGGCTTGGTTAAAAAAACAAGTGAACAAAGGGGGAAAGAATATTCTGATCCACAGTGTAGATGGACTGAGCTTTGATGCCTGAAGATGGGGACGTTCATATGCTTCTCTGCAGCTCTGAGAAAAGAAACTTATCACTGCAGCGGATTACTACACAGTTTGCCCTCGGTTTTCACCAGGTGCTACAGTCCATGTATTCTGGACAGTGGTGAACCTGAATGGCTCCATAAGTATTTGGGATACTCAGAAAAATAAAGCCTTTAAAAGATAGCATGCTTCTTTACATTGTTAAGAAAAATAGTGAATGGGATGCCGTTTGAGCCTTGGTTCATGTTTTAAATGCCGTAAATAATAACCAAGAGCCCCTGGCCCACAAGCAATGTTGCAGCCAAGGAAGGACCAGATCAGATCCTCAGCTGCTTTGAATGAGTTGTTTGTTTTCAGCCAAAAGACTCTTTCCTGTTCCTGTGGCAATATGCAGATTTGCCCTGCTGAGAACATAGCCCTACATTTCTAAGTAGTTATGGACTTTCCTCATTTCACTCATGGCTTTCAGTTCGCTGCTTTTTTTTTTTTTTTTTGGCTTTGTTCTTGAGAACCCAGGGTTTCCAGGAGTTAATGTTGAAATTACTGCTATTTTGCAACAATGCAATCAAAGTCATTTCAGCATCTGTGCTGATAAAGTGGGAATAGCTCGTTCAGATTGGCCTCCCAGACCTGCGCTCACCATTGTGAAGCTGGAATACCAAATAAGAGATTCATTTTAAAAAAAAAGAAAAGGGAAAATAGCTAGACTCCGTTGTCATTCATTCTAAAAAGGCATTACAGACTGCCGACACTGTACAGAAAAATAGGAGATGTTGACCTTTTTATTATAGACTTTTCTGTGGAGTTGCCCTCCTTTCACAGGCACACCCCCCTGCAGCCTCGCGCACCCGCCTGCACCCGCACGCACGCTCTTCAGCTCTGTGTTATCTCAAATAATTACCCTGCGCTTCTGGCTGTCCCTAGTGACTTCTGCTGCTAAAAAAGCTACTCATTGTCGGTGAGTGAAGAGGGATTTCAAACCTGCTTCTTGTGGCCCAGCAACAGCTCTTAATTAACCACTCAGGTATTGAGCCGCCTCCTCGCCCGGCTCCCATCCATATGGCAGGAACATGTCCGCAGTGATAATCACTGAAGGAAATAGCGTATCAAAAAAAGGGCTCACGGAACAGAAAGCTCGTGCAAATTATTTTTAATGATTCTCCTCTTGTGCGCTGGATTATTTGTTATTTCAAGCAGGGCTGGGGAAGGGGGCTGGGGCAGGACATGACTGTCCTTGACCCGCTCGCCCCTTTGCCCGGCTCCATGTTCAGCCCTGCCACAGAGCCGGTGCCCGGGGTACCAGAGGAGGCCCTTCAGGCGGTCTGAAAGGCTTTAGTTCCCTATGATTTTGATAATCCTTTGTTTCTGATGCAACTCGCTTTTCTACGCGATGGACCTGCGCGTTTCCTGTGAGCAAGGTACTTGAAAAAAACTTGCCGCCTTGCCACAGCCCCACACTTTTTCCTTCCCCCTTGGTTTATAGAAAAGAAAACAGCGATTTGAGTTTGTAAATCTAATTAAAACTGGAGTTGCATTTACATTTTAAAACCTTGCGTATACCAGCATACTGTGTCAAAAGATATTATGTACGATTTTACTTTGTGACAGAAACCATTACATTTAAAAATTCATTACAGCAAGGTTAGTTAGACACATGATGGATGCAGCTTTAATCCTGCCATATATTATTACAGTTAAAATGTAAATGATGAAAAATATTTTGTGC
This sequence comes from Bucorvus abyssinicus, assembly GCA_009769605.1. NCBI lineage: Eukaryota > Metazoa > Chordata > Aves > Bucerotiformes > Bucorvidae > Bucorvus > Bucorvus abyssinicus. The sequence continues at coordinate 4,790,227 of CM020040.1, forward strand.
TTATCAGCATTTATGTGGAAATGTGTTTTACAGTGATATATGGTGTTATATTTCTATTATTATGATGAGAAAGAATGAAATACAAAAAGACTAAGTGTTTATTAAAACATGGTTACTTGTGATAAAATATTCTTGTTGTACATGACTTTAAACATATTTACCGAGGGCATTTGTCCAAAACAACTGTGAAATGTGTTTGCTATGTAAATCATTCTTTGTAATTTTTTTCCCCTCTGTTATACTGACTATAGCTTTTTAATAGCCTAATGTTGAAGCTCTGTAAATATATTTTTATTATTTTTCATTTCAGGCACAGGGAGGGGGGATGGGGACTGGCTCTGTTTACACACATGTATTCAAATAGGTGGAAGCATACAGAAAAAGATAGCCAGAAAATTGATCCTCGCCAAAATTCTTTTCCCTTTCTGTTTCTTCTCGTTTCAGCCTCTCAAAGCCACCCTTGATCTCAGCGAGCAGAGCCCTTCGCCTGCTCAGCCTTTCAGCACATGCTGATCTGCGAGCATACGCGTGGTCCTGTTGACACCAGGGTGATTTAACACCCTGCACAACTGAACCTTTAACTCAGGCTTGGTTTACACCCTCCTCCCTCACTTAGGGGTAGTGCATCATTGCATGGGAGATTCATCCCCTGGCCAGGGAATGGTATTTTATTTCCTTCCTCGAGGAAAGTGAGTTTTCAACTGCCCTTGGGCTTTGGAAGAGCCCTGCCAAGGCAATAATTTGTACAGTGTCCTCCTAATTCAACGTGTGATGAGTTTTGAGGTCAGTATTGCACGTTGCCAGTCCCTAGGCTGAGTAAGTTTTTTAAAGAATTTATACTTCAACAGTGACCCTTCAAGAAGGGTTTCTGGCACTGGGGCCTGGTCTCCACAGGCAGCATTCAGTACAGTCTTGAGCAGAACAAAACGAAGGCGTAAAAGCCATTAAGCGACTTGCCCAGCATCCCACAGGAAGTCTGTGGCAGAAAAGAGAGTAAAAACTTGAAGGTCCTAGAATTTAGGAATTTACCTGTTCTGCACACGTATTCCCACGTGTGCGCTGTCCACTGGGTTTTCAGCATGTTTCAGGTTTGCTCTCCTGGTCCTTCCGCCGGCCCAGGCTGGCCACCGCGTTACCCCAGTATTAAGTCACCTGATGTACCTGATGTACACCAGAAGGTATCGCCTTACACCCCATGTTACCCCGACTTGCTGTTGGGTCCACTGTATTCCCGCTATTTGTTTTCTGGATGCATCTACTACAAGTTTATACTGTTTGTTTTGTTACTTTTTATACACCTTCTATTTAAGAAAATAACAGAGTCACTAAACAAATAAATTATATGTTTTCCATATTATTCCTGTCATTCCTCCAGTTTACACTGCTATATCTTAAGAAAAATTAAATTGATTTGCGTTGGGTGCGATGTGGTAATGAGGCTGAGATTGCTTCCAGTTATATGAAGCTGAGCCCTTCTTTAGCAAGTCAAATGCACTTACTAAAAAAACAACCAAGTAACTCAAAGTGTTTGTTTGCGATCAAGAGCATATATGCCCTTCAGTCATTAATGCCTTTCTTTTGATATGAACAGAAGCAGGAGACCTGGTGCTTGTAGTTCACTAAAGTGGCTATTTCCGTATAACCTTCCCCTTGTAACAATGTTTGTTCAGTTATTAGGGAAGAAATATCATTTGTCCGTGCAGCTACAATTATCCAATTTGTTGTATAAATTATTACTTTGTTTTCTCATCTCATGTTGATGACAGAATCATTTAATAGAATTTCAGTTGCTCAGGCTTGAAAATTGGTTCCACATTCTCCCTTTTTTAGTTTTCCTCCCTAGGGTGAGTGCAACGTGGTCTAAATACCATTTCCATCCCCCCTCCCTTTTTTTTCCTTAAACATCTGCTTGTACGAGGATGTTGTTGTGTACATTAGCGCTGTACAGTTTAGCACCCTTTAGGACTACCTTTGGCTCTCGGCTTCCTCGTTCCTGGGGCCAATCATAATATATCAGGAACTGTAGATATTTCCTATCTCAGCACTGCCCATAACTCTTTTGCTCAGCTGTCTGAAGCTGTTTTCTTTAGGAAGTCCGAAGCGAGGGGGCCTGGTTGACCTGGCATCAGTCCTATTTATAAGAATAAAACCTCTTCCCCGTACACCTTTGGAGCTTTGTCGTGTAGGGGTCACATCCGTTTAAGTTAACAGCCATAGCGCCCGTGACGGAACATGGCCACCTAACCTTTATTGTCCCATCTACCCTTTTGTTTGAAGTTATCCAACCTACTCAGCTGATTTTCTTCAAAGCTAGGGTTACAGGATTTGCAACCTTGTCTTTGCCACATAATTAGTTAGGAAGGAAGAAACAGCTATTGTCACAAGTACCAGATTTTGTTTTTGTGAGATGTTTGTTTATTTGTTTATTTAAAATAAGCAGTTAGTTTTAGATTTTTTCCCTCCCCTGCTGCCGCTGATGAAATAAATGCCAGTCAGGCTTGTTTGCTTAGTATAGGAGCTACTGTGCGGTTGTAGGCAGACATGATGTATGGAGCAGCCGTCTCGTTTCCAGCCTGCGATCTAAGGGCTTTTCTTGGAAGTAATGCCATTTCTGCTTCCGTGGCGCTGGAGATGTCACAAAGTTATGAGCTTCCCACTCGTGAGTCAGCTTGGTTGCCTATGAAATCTATTTGTTTTGGTTTTAAGTCTAAGAATATTTGCTGAAAGCAGGATTAACGCTTTGTAGACCACCAACAGCTGTTGAAAAGCAGGGCATAAAAGTTTGTTTATGTCTTTAATAATCCACTTAATGATGGAGCGAGCACGTTATTCATAATAAAATAGCCTGGCATAATCGTACTCCAGTGCATGGTGTCAGGGAATTAAGAAACATCTGCTATGCCATAAAATAACACTGTATATGCTATGTACATTAAAAACATGTGTATACCCATATGTATATTATATACGTTATTTAAAATGTCTCAGTGGAACTCTACTCTTTTTTAATTACATTTAGAAAACAGTGAAATGGTTAAATGATGGCAGTTCTACTTCTGAATCCCAGTTTCATGTGCGTGTGGCTATGGCTAGTTGTGATGGCAAGGGACAGAATACAGTATCTGACTACATTTAAGGCATAAAGGAAAGTTTCAGGTCTTGAAACTGGGGTTCAAAAGTCTATTTTTAGCCTTCAAATGTGACCTAATTTTCTGAAGCACAAAGCATTCCTGGGTTCTTGTCTGGATCGGAGTGTTGGTTGCTCAGCAACTCTGAAAAATCAGGCCAGTATTTTGGTGTCTAAATGCAGTTTCTTATTTACAACTGAGGCATCCGAATTTGCAGCTCTTCTCCGTACGACTTATTTGCGTTACTCCTGTGCTCAGAATGGAGACCCCGCTGCCTGTGCTTCGAAGAACTTAGAGTGAAAAAGACCAAACATTCCTTACCCTTGCTCTGCAGTTGGGATGCTGGAGTCGGTGGGGGTAGCGCACTTCCTCCTGCAAGCGGCTGAGCATTGTGGCTCCCAACTGGCAAAGCATGTAAACATGTCTTTAAATTTAAGCGTGTGAGATGTAAGTGGAACTACTTGCATCTTAAAATTAAATACATGTTTCACTAGATCGGGCCAGATGGTTTTACATGCTCAAAAGTGACATTTACAAGGTCGCATAGGAAGTGTTTGACAGAGCCAGGAACTTAAACCAGATCTCTCAAGTGCCAACCCAGTGCCTCAATCCTGCACATTCCCATCCTTTTTTTTTTTTTTTTAATGGCATGTTTCTCGTCAATGCAAACAAAAAGGGAAGAATATTAATCCAGTAAGGAGACAATTAGGTTGGGGTTTGAGGTTTTGTTTTCAGAAGGGCTGGGAACCCAAGTGCCACTGTTCAAGAGATTAGCACTTTCGTCTTTGCAGAAAGGCATACATTTTTATGGACTTTTCAAAAATTCTGTTTCTTCTGTCTTACAAGAATGTAAGCAATCTGTTTTCATTTTGTAGGTGGCCCACCAAATAAAAAAAGTTATAAGTTAATAAAATTTCTATGCAGATTTATGTGAACTGGATGAACTCTCCCAGTATCTGAATGTTGATCTGTTGGAAAATAGCTGCCATGGTACTGGAATAACTCAACGTCACACAGCAGGGCATGCTAACAGTAGTTCTCTCATTGACATTTTCCTCACAAGTGCCAAAATAAATATAGGAACTACTGTGGGGAAAAAACCCAATGAGCTACTGGAGAGGCAACTGTGATATATTTAAGGCGGATTCCTCAGATTCACTGAAATCTCATTAGTGTTCACTAATGTATAAATTTTTCTTGGTAGCCCTATCCTTGCAAGCTATCTGGGATTTGTTTGGTTTAGTCCGTCTTTGCTAGCTCAGTCCTTGGCATACACTAAGGCTCTTTGCAACCTCCCGTTCTGCCCCAGGGTTTAATGTCTCTTTAAACTTGGTCCTTCTCTACCTCAAATCCAGACCTCAGCACTGTGAGAAAGGACTCTGGATTAAATACTTTTATCTTATTAATGTTGATTGACCCATGTAGATAAAAAGAAGGAGGCAAGAGCCTCACCTTCGTGTATGACCCTCCAACTACACCAGCAAACTGCCAAAAGGTAAACTATGAGCATGGGGTGTGTGGGTTCTATGTAGTGGCCTCTTATTTTCGCTGGCTGGCCTCCGTGTTCCGCTATCTACTGTGTTTAGCCGACTTCTCTACGTGGAGTTTGCATATCTGTGACCAGTTTACAAAAACTTTTAAAAACAAGTATAATTCAACTGGGATTCCTTTAAATGAATGCACCTGCTCATCTGGGGGTTCTGAGAAGCAGGCTGTCCAGCTCCACAGGACCTGCGTGGGTGCCTGTGGCCCAGGCACTGCTGCTCATGAGCTGGCAGGAGAGAATGGAGCCTGCAAGGGAACTCAGCACAGGGCTGCCTCGACAGCCACGATGGGGGTTCAGATGATGCAGGCAGCAGCTGCTGACAATGGGCAAGCCACAACTGCTGAGGCACTGGTGGTTCAGGCTCCCTCAGCTGCCTGGTTCCCAGGCATGGGTCAGCCCAGGCAGCCTGTGAATGCTTTGGGGTGGGAGAGTTTTCAGTTAAAGCAGTGCAGTTTGGCGTCCAGACAAATGCCTGTCTCTCCATCTCCCTGTATGGCTGTACCATGCTGGGCACAAGTAGGCACTGAAGGGCTCGCTGTTGCCCAACACAGATAAGTCCATCACACTGCACATCTCAACTTTTGAGAACACCATATTTTGCTAGAAAATAATTTTTATATACTCTAGAGCTTAAAGTTTTAATAGAGATTTAGCCTTGATGTAGAACCATTTCTTGACTGTTTTGCATCAAAGAAATTCAACTTTAGAATCTTCCAAAGTAAGTGTGCTCTAACTTGTTGGACTGGTTTCTCTTGCAGTGTAATGACTGGCTCATTAGGAACATTGAGAATCCCCGTGGAGGGATCTGACGCTAAGCAGCGTCGTACCGTTCCCTTTCAAGGTGCGCTCCACATCAGTATCTCACTCAAGACAAGCACACACATTCCCTTGTCGGGGAGCAGGCACAGAATCTGTTAATAAGGTATGTATCCCTGCTTTTCGGGTTGTCTCATTGCTTTTTTTTTAATGTGAAGCTAACCCTTCACTGTGCATGAGAGCAGCTGTACAAGGATCAGAGCAGATGTCCTGTCTAGGGAAGGTGGTGGTCCTTCTCCACCAGCAGCAGGCGCTTAGGAAAGACACCAGAAAAGGGTGTCTAGATGCTGCCGCTTCTGTAGCACAGCTTCCCAGCTTTCTCCATCCAGCAACTCTGATTAGCTCAGCCAGAGTTTGATTGCTTTTTATAAGCCTGGATAGATTTATTTTTTTTTCCCATGTCCTCATCAATTACTATATATAATAATTTTTTAGGGCCATGTATGCTTTTGGTATCCACAACATGCTGGGGCACTGAATTAGACAGTTTCGCTATGTGTTGGCTGAACATGCACCGAGTTCTTAAATTCTTGTTCCAAATAACTTTTTCCACGACACTGTTGATCTTACAAACCTTTCTTGTGCCTGCTTTTCATCCTTTGCACTTCCTTCAGGCTGTGGAATCATCCTGTTTTTAGATGCTCCTCAGAAGCAGTCCCATATCTTTAAAGTGTACCAAATCTCAGTTGGTAAATCGATAAATAGGGGTAAAATGGGCACACACTGCTATCTTTAATGATACGCAATACGAGCTCGAGAAATACCAGTACAAGTGGAAATACAAAGAGCAGATTAAACTCCAATTCCCTTCAAAGGATAAGGAATACAAAGCCAAGACGAAGGCATTGGTGTCTCCCTGGATTCCCTATATAGCTGCAGAAACTCAGAATAGGAGGGTTCCCTTCCTATGTGCTCCCCCATGTCTGGGGGGCTCTTTAGATACTGTGTTGTGGAAATTCTTGGGCATAAAAATCAAGATCTAAATCTTGATTAGTCAGTCAAGAGATTGAATTGCAAGCTTTAAAAATATTAAAACACTTAATTTTATGTGCTTCTAGCCAGCTCCTTTATTCGGGGGCTTCTTGGTTCCTGGATACTGGCACTTACTGGGAGAACTGGAAAGCTAGTACCAGTATAAGCACCTATCGCAGCTTATTACAGGGTAATACAGGGTAAACAGCCAGCGTTATTAGTAGATGAGCAGGAAAGGCAGATCAATATGAAGAAATACTGCTCTCATTCACCGTTCCCTTTGTCACTGCCAGGCCTCAGAATATTTCAGTTCATTGATGTCAGTAAGGATTTACTTCCCTGCCCAAGGAGCCGGGGCCAGGTTATTCCCAGGCTGCAGCAGATACTGATCAGCGCGTATGCTGGCTTGGGCGGTTGGGTAAGAAAATAAAATTTAAGATGTCAGCAACTTAAATACTGCTTGAGTTTATAACATCCACATTGGTATTAGGCAACTTGGCAATAAAAGTGGCCAAAACACACATCTCCTTTCGCTGCAATGCTTGGTGCGTGCGTCAGGCTGGTTAGACGGAGGGGTGGAAGGTTTTCATTAGCTGAATGAACACCTAGCTCAGGCCAAGCCTGCTGAGGCTCCTGGAAACATTTCATTCACGAGGGCAGCTCAGGGGTTAAACTCCGTTTAGCATATTCGCTTCCCCACTAACATGCCCTTATTTCATTTGTGGAGCAGCTTCCTCACTAGCTGTTCCTAAAGCCTCTCCTTGCATACCCTAATGGTCTAATGCCTTCAGCAGGCTGTGGCTTACGCCGCACATACCTTCTCATCACTGTTATCACCAACAGTTTCCTCCATGGAAATAATCACTCGTGTTATAACTGTTGCCAAAACCCTCTGGCACCAGAAGTGCTCTTGGAATGAAAGCCCGAAGGCATGTGAGAGCCTCCACAGCTGTAGCGGCGGCTCAGCCGGTCAGCGAGCTGGGTTTGAGCCGCGCAAGGGGGAAAAGCCACAAAACTTTCCTGGAGAAAAATTACACTTTGCTTTAAGTGCACGTGTAGAATCACACTGGGCGTTTACTGTCAGCCAGAGGTAGCGTCTGCGTCCGCCTGGGCCTTGCAGACAAGTCCAGCCATGTGTTGAGACGCTCTTTTTACACGTGTTTGTACTCAAGAGATGCTGGAGTTCACGTGTATGCTAATCTTTGCTCGTGTTTGTACACCCTGAGGACCCGGCTCCCTGCAGGCAGGTTAGGGGTTACCCACAGGTAGTTTTGAGCAGAGATAGTTAAAGATTTTCTTCTCATCAGTGATATACCATTGCCTACCCAGACCCAGCAACTTCTCTGAGTTTTAAACAAAGTCACAGCACAACAACATAATAAATCCATACATTCGTTTCACTCGCCTTGCATCCACGCCGTTCTTCCACCTGCTCCAGAGGACCAGGCAGGGAGACTTTTCCCCAGGCCCTGCCAGCCAGCATGTGCGGACTTGGGGATTGCAGTTTTATTTAAGTGGGCAGGTGGGAATACAACCCGCAGGACAGGGCTTGCCCGACACACACCTGTAGGTGATAGAGAGCTGCCGTCCCCGGCTGGGCAGCGCTGTCTGGGGCAAGCAGGAGGTCAGAAATGAAGATTACACCTATGTCCAGAATTTCAAAACCTGAATGTCTGCCTGCCTGAGCGTATGGTTTTACCCACAAATAATCCATCGTGCAGTCCCATCACTGCGTCTGCCTGCGTACATGGAGCCTGCAAAGGTTTTGTGTGAGTTCAAATACTTCAATGCAAAAATGTCATTTTTCACACGTTCTAATTTCAAAAATGGCTGTAAATGTTCTAAGTCCCTGCTTAGGTTTAAACATTTTTAGTGAGTTAAAACAAACAAACTGTATCTGTCACTTTTGTACATCTAAATTGCGTCAGTTGATTACCTGACATGGTACCAGCAGCATGAGGGTCCTTTACAGGTCACAGCTGAGCTAGATTTCTTGCCTAAAAATTGCCCTGTTCTTGACCAGCAGGAGAAAATTATTCTTCTGAGCAACACCCATCAATTCAAGTCTGTGAAATAGAACACAAAATGCAGCCAGTCAGCCCCAAAGGAGTCTGTTTGTCCCTCCTCTCCCTTTGGGCATAGGGCCACCCGTCCCACACCAAGACCCTCAGCCACAGCCTGGGTGGCCGCTTCCTTGCCCGGATGTCTTGGACAAGCATCACCCCACTGCAAGAGGTGGCTGGGGCTCTCTTGAACCCTGGCTGGACCCCCAGGCACCATGCGACGGGTGAGAAGCCCCCAGCACAGTGTAGGTGTGCAGCCCAGCAGGTAGCAGCATCCGTGTGTACCAAAACCTCCTCTCCCCCAGAGCCCCTGCAGAGCTGGGGGGGCTGCACGCCCCAGGGCAGGCAGCCACCTGGGAACAGGGCTCCGCTCCATGGGTTTTGGGGCAGAGTGATGCACTGTAATATCACACCTCAGAACAGATAGCCCAGCTCCTTGTTAGCGCTGAAAATTGCTCCGAAGCATCCAAACCCTGCGGTGCTCCCAGCCCGTGCTGACGGGCAAGTTAATTGTCAGCATGCCACTGCCTCTGCTCCCTGTGTGGTCCTGCAGAACGAGCCATCGTGGTGGCTGCCAATAATGAGGAAAACTGGTGTGTTTTTGTTTTGTTTCCTTTTAAATAAACTTGCAGTCCTTAATCTAGCAGGCTGGAGTCCAGACTCGACAGCTCGGTGAGTAACGAGGTGCAAGGAAAGACAGGATGTAGAATTAGGAGGTCAGGGCTGAAGGTTGCCCCAGATTTAATCTCTAGACTGGGCACATTACATCTCTTTCCCACCTCTCCTCCTCCTCATCCTCCCCTGTGCCGTCATTCTTAGACCCAGGGTGTAGGTACATGCTTACCAGGGCGCTGGCCTGCCCAGCACACCTGGGGAGCTGGAGAGGGTGGCTGGTGCCCCCTGGCCCTGTTTGGAGCCACGCACAGAGGCTTTCAGGCTGAGGCACCCGGAGCTGCCTGCAGCTCAGCCCTGGGTACCTCACACCTACCTCTGCTTTCTCACCTCGCCTTGCGGAGAAGCGTTCTGTGGTTCAGCTTGTTCACTGCATGCATAGGAATGATACGTGCATACCTATAAATATCTATATAGGCTGCTAATTACAAATATTAAATCATTTTAAACCAGCAATGTCTCTTCAAAATATAGTCAAAGTACTCTTCTGTATCTTTCCATATTTTATATGCACTTGCCCAGTTCCTCCTTGTCTCCCTTTCCAACCAAAGGCAGCCGATCAGGCAACTAATTTTCGCCTGCAAACTGCATTTTTGCTGTTTTATTGTTCACTAGAAAAATACCACACTCCACCCAAAATGTTTGGTTTCATCAGGCTGATACATTGCAAATTTGTTTTCTGATTTATCCCTTTTGAATAGATGTATGTGGAGTAATGATATTATTTACTATTCTGTATCTTGACTGTCTACAGTTGTGGGCTCTGCAGAGCAGGGGATTCTCATGGGTTGGTGCATCAGAGGTGGACCAAAACCCAGAGCGTGGAGGTTTTGGTGTTGGTTTGTTGGTTTCTCTGTGTTGTTGCAAAAAGCTGAGCTCCAACCTTTCGTTTGATGAGCCCCTGAGCTCTGACCACTGGGCTCCAGATGATGCCACACCAACAGTTATGTACGATCTTCACGCAGGGAAGTACAGAAACGTTAAAAGTAACTATAAGAGTCCAATTTTATACAGCAGGATAACCCCTGGCAGAGCACATGGAGCTTGTGAAATAACCTTTTTTGCGTGCCAGACACCGTCCTGGTGCTCGTGCCCCTTCACCCACGCAATGCACTCTGCCCTGTCTGCCAGCCCCTGCGGCTCGGCCGGGCATGCTGAGCGAGGACAGAGCCTCTCCACCCTCGCCTCTTCCTTTGCTG
>CM020040.1:4805622-4943122 GCA_009769605.1 Bucorvus abyssinicus
TGCTGCCCACTATGCCACCGACACTTCAGTTGCCTTGGAGTTTTGCCATCAACGTCAGTGTGGTCAGAGTTTGACCATCGTTTTAGTAAAAGAAAAGATGGCTCTTGTTTCGGTGCTGCCCTTCCACAGCCCATGAGTTAGTCATTGCTAGGTTGCAGGAGCCCACCTTCTGGGTCAGCAAGGTACAACATTCACATTGTGTTTGTAAACGTGGATTTTCACTCCAGATCTAAATAAGACCATAGGTAACTGGAAACTTGCACAGCTAATCGCGGCCAGGGTGAAATTAAAACCAAGCTAGTCACTACCACTGCAAATAACCAAAGGAGACTCATCCTGGCTCTAATGTACATGAGGCTGGAGACAGCTGCAACCTGCAGAAGAGCAGCTTCTGGTACGTGATTTGAAACCCGTGCTTTGTATAGCAGGCGGTTCTCACAGGGACTACGCTGCCCCTGTCCTCTTCATCTCTTGGCAAACTCTACCTTACAGTCCCTTCAGCTGGGCTCTCTACGAAATCTGAGAGAATTAGCTGTCTACTGCTATCAGAAGCCAAGAGGATTTGGATACCCGGCACTGCTTGGCTCCTTTGCAACCCTCAGCTTCAAACAGTTTCCTCAATATTTCATGGCATTCTTTGCTGGAAAAAATAATCCCTCCAACCAAAAAGAAAATCAGTTTACAAAAAATACAAAAAATAAGGCAGACATCCTTTTCATGCCCTGCTATCCGAGCAGAAACTAACCAGGTTGCCGAGGGTTAAATCCAATCTCGAATTGGCCCAATCAGGTTCATTTTTGCCATCTTATTAGGTTAAATAAATAGAAACTTCTTGCAATATCCATCCATAACGATAAGCAATTCCCACTATAATGGATGGCTAATATATAAATTCAGCCCACATCAGTTTTGTGTCAACTAGCAAAAACAGAAACAATGGAAACTAGACAGTCATGGCTCTGCATAGGTCAACAACCAAGGTTATCTGTATTCAATTACTGGTATCTGCAAACTTGCATACTGTCAGCTGATCATAGACTAAATGAAAACTTATCATGCACAGAGGCAGCAAATACATTTATTTGAAGCAGGCATCGTATTAGTTCACTGGTTTGACTGTGGTTGAGAGAAAAAAAAGGGTTATCAGTCTTTTGGGAAATTCTTTCAAATATAACCTGCAGCAAATATCTAAAATTGGGGATTATCTGTGTTATAAATCTTTGTTCAAAAAGTAGAAAAGGAACAGAAATTGCTCCATAGCCCTCTAAGACGATAAATTATATTATTTAACAATAGATAAACTTAGGGCACCTTTCCTGTGGTACAGCCCTATTGTGAATTAAGCTTTAATCTGCTTCACCTCAACATCTGTTCGGTGGAACCAAAGATCTGGCTGGGTTGGACGCAGACAATAATTTGTTTGTTAACCGCTTCGCCGGAACAATATATCATTTCAGAAAACAAAGCCTACTAACACAACGCGTATTTATCTGTTTCCTCTATCTGTGTTCCTTTTTCCACAAGTGCAAGTTCAGGCTTTTGAAATGTTTTCCTAGTGATAATTTGTGATGCTGTTAGATTCATAACCCTGGAAAAATAGGGTTTTTTCAAGTTTTTTTTTCATCTTTGACCAACAGATGTTCTGTTCAAAATCTGAAAGTACTCTTGATGTACGTACCAGCAAATTATAATTGTTAACGCCCCTGTGGAAGGAAAATGTCAATAAATATTTGCTATCACTAGTCCGTTTGGGAACAAAGGCATTTGCTTCACAGAAGTTCATGTGCTCAACCTTCCTATTCGGCTTTTCCAACAGTCTATTCAATTAGACATTTAACATTTTGCTTGTTTTCAGAAGAGGAAGTGAAAAATAACTTCACAGAAACTAAAATAAAACATAAAAGCCTGCGGGCATCCTGTATTCCAGTGTAAAATAACACTTCAGATCATTTCAGCGATACAAAGGTGACCACAGAACCAAGCTGTGATCCAGCTCCGGCATTCTACCGCTGCACACCAAGGTGGCAATAGAGGAATAAAAACCAGCTGGGGCAGTGACACTGAGAAATGTCCAAACATCTGTCTTCTAAGAAGAGCTATCCACCCGTACGGATAGTCTGCCCTGGCCAGGCAACATCAGTAAAGACCATATTTAACTGCAAGTCTCCACCTCTAGTGAGAGATACAGTGTCTGGCTGGTTCGTACTTCCCACCAGTATAAAGGGTCAGACTCATCCCTCCATAGAGGGGAATAAAACAACTTTGTCTTTCTTTTGGCTTGAAACAAGCAGATCGCTAATTTCCAGCAGCAGGGTGGTGAGCTGGTGTACCCTATCAGCACTGTCCTGCAGAAATACCACTGCCATGTCCTGCCAGTTCACTGAAGAGCTCCAGCCCATCCCCGTCCTGTGCTGTGTTGGGTTGTGTTCTAGTCTCTTCTACTCAATTCCACAGCTCTTCCCAGTCTTCTGCCTCCCTCATTGTATCACTGGGTGTGTCCACCCCCCTCACAGTGCTACACGAAACAGTAGGGTGAATGTCTAACACATGCTGTGATGATTTGGGGAATCGATCTCGGTACTGCTAAAATTAATTCCGCTTTATACCGTGGGTTGCGCTGCATCTGTTTCAGACAGCAAACCCTGCATGGACTGGAGATCTCCAGCCACCTCTGCAGCTTGTCCTCTCATTCATGCAATGACCATAGGAGATGCTGGATGCATCCTTTTACCTGGCTACAGGGCTGAGTGGAGCATCATTAAAATGGGAGAAATCAGCCCTGCGAATCAGACAGAGAAATGGCTGCGACCCAAGGCAGAGGAACTTTTTCAAATCCGAACCCTGTGCAGGCAGCAACTCAGTAACTCTTTGTTTTGTGGATTCATTTGATGAGCTGATAAAGCTGATGAGAGGGCACCTGAGGTGTGACACAAATCAGGAGGCACTGAGAATCCGTGTTTGTGAGAAGTCAGAGGCAGGAATTTGTGTCTAGAAGAATTGTGACCTACTTAGAAGAATCTGACTTAAGCCCCAAATAATGCTCTTGCTCAAGCATGAATTACAAGCAGCTGAAGAAAGATGAGCTTTTGCTCTTGCGCTTCAGCCAAGTTTGCCCACATCTAATGAGAAAAAGTGCGACTCGATGCCATTTCGTATTCCCGTGACGTGGTGCAGATGGAGAAGCTGCTCCGAGTGCGGGTCCAGAAGCCGTTCACCCACTCCTCCAGGCACTCCACATGTCCTGCCTCGTGCCTCTCCTTGCAGAGCCTGGAGCTGGAAAGCATCGGGTTCGAGAGCGCAGGGAGCTGCAGTAGCTGTGAGGAGCTGCCTTACAAGTGGGAACCGGAGCTGGCAGCAGCACCGGTGCATCGGGGATGGACTGGGCTGGAGAAAAAGGATTAGAAGCCCCATGGCCAGAAGCCTCAAGGGTTAGAGAGCAGCAGTCACTCATGGAGGGAGGGGAAATTGCACTTAAATGTGGGTATCATAGTCTCAGTATGGTGAAATTCCAGGGTGCAAAGAAGATGGTGAAAATATGGGTCCCGAGTCACCGCATGCTGGGTGGATGCCTCACTGTGTGTCGAGTCTGGACGGATGCTGTGTGTGTTGTGTTGTTTGGGCCAAAGTCCCACAGAAGGAAAAAAAAAAAGAAAAGCAAGTCCAAATTGAAAGATGCTATGAGTCAGTCTTCTGATGAAAGAGAGGAATGTGATGTTGAGGCTGGCAACCGTGATAGTGCTGTGGGATTAAAAAAAAAACAAAACAAAAGAACCCAAGAAAACCAACAGAAAAAACCTTCAGAAAAAGGGAGAAAGAGCAAATCAGGACGTATTCTCTAAGGATGCTTCGAACTGATCTGTTGAGATGTTTGTGGATGTGAGGACTCAGGAAGATGTCCTCTTCATCGCATGCACTGGGCTGGGCTTCATGCAGTCTGCAGAGCTTTCTGGTGTCACTGGTGGGGCCAGGGCTGCCCTCTGCTCACTGCGCGACCTGCCATCAGTAGGGAGGGCTGAGCAGAAGGCAGCTCTCGGCTGCTGCCTGGACACTGTCTCGTAACTTGCAGTACCAAGGGCTTAGAGTATGTGTAAATGATGGACGTGCAAAGCACGCAGCATTACCTAAGCTACAGCTCCTACTATCTGGATACGTTTGGGACTTACTGGTTGATGAGCACTGTGCAATATAAAGCCATTTAAAAAATGAACCTGGAAAACCTTTATGGTTCTCTCCTGCCCTGTGAGGCTTCCCCTTTCCCGAAAGGCGCGTGCCTGGTGCTGCAGGTTTCACTGCATGGCTGCGACTCCAGAAGCTGCCAGTAACAGCAAACAGTAGCTGTGCCCTAACCAGCAGCCAGAAGGGCTGGTTACAGACGTGCCGTCCAGCTGCACCTCAGACCTGTGCAACCCCGGCCCTTTGCGAGCATCGCCAGCCTCACCACTTCAAACGGGGAGAGGTCACTCCTTGAACGTCCTTTATTTTTCGCTTCTGTGCCATAGCGTTTCTTATTCAGGGGTGTTACCCCGCCCTAGATGTGGCTTTTCGTTCACCTATTCAAAACGCCCTGCGCGGTTTCCCTGCTTGGTTCGCATCCATGCGCGCCTCGGCACGCTGCCAGCCAGTGCCTAGCTGCCTCTTCAGCGCCCCGTCCCTGCCTGCCCGTCTGCCGGGATGCTGTGGCTTTGGCAGCGGGTGAGCTCTTCCAGTCGGGATCCAGAAGTCAGGAAGACGGAAAGAACAATAACTGAGGGATTACACCGGCCTGCACCATGAGGGTGTTGCAGTCTGGTTTGAAGGCTACCTGGGATCCTGACGTAACCACATTCCCGCACAGGTGGGCGAGCCCTGAGTATGGCACAGCCAGTCCGGGCGTGCTGCGAGACGTGAGGCATGGCCCAGAAGTCACGCCCTGATCACTTTGACCCACGCTGCAACGCAGGCAGACCTGCAAGCTGGCACGTCCCAAGACCACAGGTTTAACCGAGACGAACTGGAGCTAAAGCTCAAGTTTTGACCTTCTCGTGTTATCTACAAAAGCAAAAATGACCGCCGGCATCAGTACTGCCCGGCAACGGCGTGGGGAAAGCGGGAACTGCACGGAGGGCACAGAGCCGGGGAAAGAACTCCCCGAGAGGGACAGCTGAACCCTGCGCGGTTTTGGTCAGCAAGAGGAGTGTTTTCTGCAGAAGAGGCCCCGCAGTCAAAGACCCCGCTTTAACTCAGCCGCAGCAGCGCTGGCAAGGCAGGCGGGGTAAAAAGAAAAGGCGAAGAGGCGGCTGTTGTCAGGAAACAGTTTCTGGAAAGAATTAAAGTTCTCTTGAGGCATGTAGAGAAATTCCAGGATACTGTATTATTATTGTTATTATTATTGCTCTTGATCTTTAGAAGGTGGGGAAGGCGCACATGCAGTTTTAAAGAGAGAGGACAAGACATCTGTAGGCTTTAAAAGGAAAAGCACGAAGGCTGCTAGGCTCTCCCTACAACATTTTTAATTATCTTCCTTAAGTTTCCCAAATAAAAACACATTGCATTGAGCCTCACCCAATAAAACTATGTCCGTAAATACAATACCCGTTGTCTAATCAATGTCATATTGCTCGTGGCCTTAGCTTGTTCAATAGCTGAGATCACCGACTCCTGAGCTGCACCTAAGGATGCCAATATCTGCTTAATGTTGGACAAACTACAGCTGTCATTCCCTGTAACGGAGTCCTTTAATCTCATTAATAACCCACAGATACTAGAATACAGCCTCAAATAAACCGGCTGGAATAGGCCAGGTTTCCAGGGGGCTCGATGAGCTCGCTGGCCCTGCGGAGGCTGCAGCCCTCCTGCCCCACCGCTCCTGAACTCAGACACCCAGGAATGGCAGAAATCGCAGAAAAGTGCGACCCAAGAGCGGCTGTCGGACGCAGAGCGTTGGAGGCTGTGGAAGAGAAGAGGAACGCTGGATTGTGTCTGTATTACTTGCGTCGCAGCCCCCATACCATGATGTCCGTTAGCTCAGTGCACGCAGCGGTGACCTCAGCCCCCGGTGCCGGGGGTGCGGGGGGCACCTCGCTGCTCCCCACGCCTCGCCTTCCTGAGCGCGCCTGCATATGGCAGCGGAGCCGCGTGCTCCAGCGTCAGAAGTATGCGTCAATAAATTATCCTCATTGGAAACACATTGCAAACAAAATGCTAATGGCAAGAAAGTGCTTGTTCTCAAAGGCCTGCCTTGAGAGTTCATCTGCCCACATTATAAACACTTGATAACTATCCTGCTTTTCGGGCTAACTGTCTGTATGGCAGATCCCAGGACTAGGCTCCTGGGATTTCAAAATGTATCACGAAATAAAAACAGCTGCGAGGGAAACTCATATGACTAGGATAGGTGCCATATAGCAATTAACAGCCAGAAGTTTTGATCTGGAAAATCACATTTATTTTAATTGCTTCACTGTTGTGTTCATAAAGAATTTGGCTCATTTGATTATTTTCCTTATTAGATATACTACTTAACTTTGGAACAATGTAGTCATTAGTTCCATTGTTCCAGGTTTTTCATCGCAGTGAAATGAATGACAGAGACATGTTCTGCAAGGAAGATTGTTTATAAATATTTATCATAGCCTTAACAGATTTTTGTGTAATCCATCCTAATTTTCCTAGCACATAATTCACCAGTTATTTAATCTGTTGCATGATGAGTGGCAGGTTTCTGCGAGGTCAGCAAGGTATTTAAAGTGTGAACTTTCTTATCACCAGAACAGGAGTAATGCTTCTTTTCTTATATTCCTTTGAAAGCTCTTACTCATTTTCCTTTAGTGGTCTGTTGAAAGGAGACGCACGCGTCTGATTGAGTTCACCTCTTTTATTTCATTTATTTCTTTTTTGACTCAGCGAAGAGGTAAGGATAAAGCCCAGGTAAAACCCAGAGGTAAGAAAGCCCCTGCCCAGCTCCCTGGTACCGGCGTGTGCGGGATGGGGCCACGCGTGTGCCGGCACAGCCAGGCATGAGGACGAGGGCGAGGCTGGGGACGAGGGACTGCGTGCCCGGATGCTGGCAGCGTGCAGTCGCAACGCTGTGAGCATCCCTAACCCCCCTGAGCGAGGGGCTTAGCTGGATCCTACCTCCCGTACTATAAAATATGCATAGGTCCTTCTGCGGCAACCGAATCTGCTTAATTGAAAGGAATGGGGAGGTGAAAAATGCAATTTGGCAGTTCAGCTTCACTCTGCCATTTGGTGGTTGTTGTGGGACTCCAGCGAAAGGGAGCTATCACTGCGGGCATAATTTACTTGATTTTAAGGATCCGTATGAATTCTGGCAACATACCAAGTAGCCATTAGCTACGAGGAGTGTTTCCCGATGCTCATTTGTTTTCCATGTGTGAACTTTCTCTCTTCCAAACTTTCTTCAGAAAAAAAAGTATTTTTCCTTCATCAATTCCACGTGGAAAATACAACAAAACTCCAGATAATAAATTATTCAAGAAAGACAACAGATTTTTTTTTTTTTTTTTTTAAATGGAAAAATACCAGTTCTGGAATGAAACTGTCAGCTTGCTTTGATTTCAGTATTCTAAGTTCAGTATTATAAAATGATACGCTTGTTCACATGCTCAAGGAGAGTCTTTCTGGGCAAATTATCCTAAAGAGCGTAACTCAAGAGCAAAGTAGGCAGGCTTTTAATGCTATTACTATTAGGAAAATACCATTAATATGAGACATATGCAGGTTGCTATTACATCAGTAGGCTGCATTTATTTAGCCAATGCAGGAACAGTCCCGCGGATCAGAGGGGAGATGCTGGGCCTTTAACACATGTAGCTTGGCTTAGTCCGAGGTCAAAATCTGTAAATGCAATTTTCTGTATACTAACAGGAATTTAAAATCCATGTGGTTTTAATGACACATTGCAAGATTGGGAGGGTGGTGTGTGTTAATTTTGAGAGGGTTTTTTATTTGTCCTACTCACATTAAATGTGAACATCTTGGAAATGTGTGTGTGTATGTCAGACACTGAAACTAATTTGTGAAATAAGACAAACTTAAAAAAAAAAACCAAAAACAACCAAAACAACTCTTTCCCTTTACTTGCTTGAAAAGTTTGATTTTGGTCAAGTTATGTTTCAAATTAAAAAGATCATTATTGGTAATTTACATTTACTTATTGAAGCATTACATAATAAACCAAAACCATGTGTCAAAATGTAACTCTCGTAAAATAAGTGCACTGAGATAAAGAGGCTTCAGAGATTTAGAAAGTCAACGTGACACTTAAATAAGACATCCAAAAAGGGTGCCTGCCTTTAAAAGGAGAGTGTTTCTATTCCAAGTAATTAATATGTTTTGCTTTCTCCATTTTTGTGGTCTCGTAGCACAACTTAAATATAAAGCTCTATGTCGAACATGCATATTTTGGACCGAGCTCTTTTTTGTGTCTATTTAACAGCTACTCACAGCTGTCTCTGCTTTAAGAGTATTGGGATAAAATTTCATCACAAGCTCCAGTCAATACAAAGCACTAACATTATTCCAAGTGGTGCTGGCCGGGCTGCGCGGCCGCGGCTGGAGGGCGGCTGGTGCAGGCAGGGAGCAGGCAGCTGCCTGCCCCCGGCGCTCGCTGCCCCTCCTCTCGCCCAGGTGTCCCTGGCTGCGCCGCTGCGGAACAGCGCTCCTCGGGTAGGTTTTTCTTCGGAACAGAGGGCCTGCAGCCAACCTGGTTAATATAGAGATTTATATTTCAAGATTTGCTGCTAATTTAACTGTGCAAAACACACCTGCCTCCCTGAACCGTTAGCAAGTAATGGGGAAAGCAAAACTGGAATTTGCATTTCTCTTGGCGGGCTAAGAAGGAGGAGGTGAGTGGTCTGGAAAGCTTTTAGCAGTGTGGAAAGGAAGTACGGAACAGGGGAAGGTTTCGTGATTTCACTCACTCAAAAAGTTAACGATGCACACCAGCATCACCCAAGATGAAGCACAAGCGCGCACACACTGACGTGTCTCCAGCTCCCTGGCTGGGGGAGCTCTTGGGGTGACAAAGAAATGCAGCAATCAATCAGGTGCGAAAGAGTTCAATGCTGTAACAGGCAAGAAGAAAAAGCATATATTGAAAGCGAGAGGCGGTGTTTATTGACAAAAGGGTGTAAGTGCCCCCCGCTGCAGAACTCCACGCATTGGCCACCACTCAACTCCACATCAGGGAAGCACATTCACCAACTGGAGACCGAATTTTAGCATGACAAACCTGTTGGCCACGCGTAGTGCTTTGAGGTGAAAGGGTGACCAGGTGTCTTCTTCATGTAAGCATGCTCTCTAGCTTTCGCTGTTTATGTCGAGCATCAGTTTACATCATTTTTCATGCATGAGATGATTAATTAGCAGTATCTGAAGCACAGGGGTTTGTTTGGCGAGCCCAGCAGGGTGGCGGAGGTGGGCTTCTCTCCCGTGACGCTGATGTCTCAGCACTGGGGTTCCTGTGTCCAGCAGCAGGCAACGTTCCACGCTGCATGTGGAAAGCTGCGATGTGCTGCGGTTAGGAGGGGCCACGCTGTCCAGACGAGTCAATGGCAGCTTTGAAAGATGCACCGAGCGCAGGCTGAGCATCGTTTTCCCAGCAGGTCAGGCTAAAGGAGCTTAGCAGTCCCCACCACCGAACACGGCGCAGCTCAGCTGCCTCTGGTGCCACTGGTGATTCTGTCCTTGGAGAAATCTTGCTCTCTCTCATCACCATTCCTCTCAGGTCAAACTGCAACGGTTTTGCCCTCCGTTCGTGGGTTCCTCCAGTGTGGTCACTTCTCCATCCCCAGCACCCACTGGTCTCTGCTCCTTCCCTCACTGGACCTCACTGCGTGCACAGCCCCCCTCCTAGCAGGGCCCGGGCCAGGCTGGCACCCAGTGAGGCAGCCAGCCGCTCAGGCTGCTCATATCGCGCCTTACCGGGGTTCAGACAGGACCTTCACAAACATAGGATTAACTTGGCTGAGCGTATTTTTCTGGTTGTAACCTGAACAGCTCTCATTTCATTGACTGTAGCTGCAGAATACTTTTACCAAATTTTAATTATAAACTTAGTAATTACGATATTAACTTAAATTATTACACATTAACTTATAGTCTTAATGTGCTTTAATGACCACAGCATCAAAGAGAGACTTGCGTAAGAAATTACAGGGACTTGCTCCATAGAACAGATGACTTACGCTCTTTCAAGAGGCGAGCTGGTGCTGGGACACGCAGACTCATTCCCAGCAGGCAGAACTTTTATACAGAGCAAATAAAACTCTTTTTCTAACGAGCGGCTGCTCCTTTTCACTTTCTCAGTGAAATCCATGTCTCTATTTTATGGTGCAGCAACTTTGCAAAGTTTCCTTCTTCTGGTTTGTGATACCAGAACCGTACTGCTATCTGTGCGAATGAGGCGTTTTCTCCAAGAACATGCCTAATGGTTAGAGTCAGTCTACCAGGTGGGTTGTAAAACACTTGGAAATGACTCCTCTCAAAGGATATTATTAGCAGAGAGGAAAAGCAGAGAGCAAAGGAAGCTGTATGTTTATTATAAACAGAGCTTTCTGAGCAAAAGACATAGAAATGCTGTCTACTTCGGAAGCAAACTCACATGTGGATCTGCACTAGATCTCTGCTGAAACAGAACTTAATTTATTGCTGCCCCTGGGTATCAACGGGGCTTGAGGAGGAGCCGCATCACTTTGGGTCTTTTTAACTGGAAGACATTGCGGGTGACTGAAAAGCCCGTGTAGTTTTAATTTATCATCTAACTGATAGGCGTTAGATGTCTCCCTCCAGCGAGCTGATCTCGGGCCTTCTCTGGTCTAGCTTCTGCAACCTCAGCAGGGTGTGAGGAACAGCTTTGTAGCTGCCTTTTCTGCTCTCGTCTCAGCAGAGAGGGCCCTGTGAACCAGAGTGCTCAGCTAGAGGCAGAGCATGCGGCTGGAGGAGCGCTCCTGGGGGCACCTCCTGACGGCGGACGGGGCTGAAGCCCTGGCCATGGGTGCGGCGGCTCCCACACGCTCCCCTGCACCAGCGCTTACTGCTGTCACCACCAGCGGACATCGCGGTGAGCCCATTTCAGGCTGCTCCTTAGCCGCCACATCCATTCGCGATGCCCGTTAATTAGAAAATGGTGCTTGGTGCAGTTTTTGTGCCCTGCGCGGTGGTGCAAGGTGCTCGACTACGTCAAACCGGTCGGTCTGATAGTTCTCCCAAGAAGCAGGGAGGCAAGCCAGCACGGCTCTTTGCCACAGAAGCACCATCAGCCCTCCGGTGGGGATGGAGCTCGTGGCACTATTGGCCTTCTCCTCTTCTAGGGGGTGATTTTCCTGCCTGAAATCAGTCATAAAAGTCCACCCCAACAACTCACACCTGATCTGACTTCCAAAATGTGCCATGCGTGTGAGAGAACACGTAGGTGGAGACGGGAAAAGAAGAAAACTGACTCCAAAGAGCCACTGCCTACAGTCGCCGTTTATTCCTTCACAACCCGAGAAGCTGGAATTGTCCCTGTGAAACACAATGAGCGTCCACATCATGATTCGTCAAACACCACCCGTAAGAGAAAAGCTAAGCGGATTTTTTAATCTGAATTCTTACAGGCTTTTCTGGCAGTCCTTAAGCGGCTTCGTTATTATTTTTTCCCATAATTTGTATAAAGTACTTAGCATTCAAAACAGATCCCTTTTAACCTTTTGCCCAACTTAGCTTTTTGTACTTTTTTTTTTTTTTTTAAAAAAAAAAAAAAAGGAGGGGAGAGATGGAAAGGGAGAGAAGCCCTTTAAGTACCCTGGGCCTGGGTTCCTTCAGTATGCAGGCTGTAAATGTTTTACTTTGATTTGAGATACATGACAATAAATTAGGGGACATTTATCAAAGCTGCTTTGTTGCATTGCTGACAAAAGCTGCTTTTTGCATAAATTACTGCATTATACAAATACACTTAGCAGGATCCTGTTTCTTTGATGTTAGTGGAGGAGATTTATGTCCAATGGAGTTTTTATTTATCTGCCCTGTTCACCTCGACAAGGGCAGGACATATTCCTCAATTAGTTCCATACCCCTAGAAATGACATATATATCTCACAACTAGAAGCAGAGAAATTTAAACAAAACAAAACAAAAAAGCAAGTGCACTTTTCCTGGCTAGTCTAAACTACTGTACAGTGTAAAAAGTAAATATTGGGCTGGAGCTGTAGCTTTGAAATCTTTGTTCTCAGACTGCTTTGAAAGCTATTTAAGTAAGCTAATTTTGACAAAACAATATTCCCTTTGCAGAAAAGCTTTTTCTAGCCTTCATTAAGAAACTAAGTAAATACGAGTCCATTTCCACCACTACTCAATAGCTGAATAAGTAGGTTAAAAGAATAGATTCCCTGGGCAGTAATCCTCTCTGGAACCGTATTTATGCTAAACTCTCTTTCGATGAATATCTGATAAACTAATGAAGGCCATCTTGGGCTAAATGGTGAATTAGGACGGTTAAAAAGGATCTTGTCACATGAATAAATTGGCTAAACAGTTACATTACTTCGATGAATACAGCATCTCTTGAAAACCATTTCTGAGTGCTATTCTTCTGTCACTCACCACCTCCATACCTCAGCCTACACGTAATTTATTTTGTTCCTAGGTCAGCGGTTCAAATGCAGCCCTACGTGGCAACTCGAGCTGTTGCTATACAATGGCCTGAAATCATTCCGGAAAACTCTTTTCTGTCCCAGATCTAAAAAGAAAAAGAAACAAAAAGCAGAAATTTGCTACTGCCCTCCCCTTAGTACATATATATATATATATATATAGTGTCTTTGGTGTGTTTTTTAAGTCACGCCACTATATGCCTGAGCAAGAGCAGGCAGAGGAGATATGGTCGGTATTGAAGACTATTAGTTCCAACCCAAAAGTTGTCAGGACCTGTGTTAACTTTAAAGCTATGGCAATGAAATGAAAGCGTTGACGCTGAGAGGGCTGACTCAGCTCAAGCAGATGGCTTGGAGCATCGTCCTCCCCACCCTCAGATAGTCTTTCCTCAAAAGCGGAGAGAAGTCCCTGCATCTCTGGAGCCCGCCGATGAAGCTAAAAGGCCTGTAATTGGTTCCTCTCATATTTCACACTCTCTTTACTAGCCTTTGCCAGGCACTTTTTTGATCAAAATATTTCTGGCAGACTGACTTTGAGCTTTTGTTCATTCATATCTATAAAGTTATTGAGGGTTTTCCACTTATAATAATAATAATTTAAAGATCTAAAATAGATACAAAATTTCATTAGCTAAATCTAGTTTTGTTTGAAGGAAAAAATGTTCTGACATGTTTATAATTTTTTTTCAATCAGATCACACCCTTTTTCAAAAATTCTGGAAAAAGCTCTCTCTTCTTTCCCCTCCATCCCTAAGGGAAAAAAAAAAAAAAAAACCAAACCACAGAGCAAGATCCTTTAAACATTCAGTGAAGATAGGAAAACAATAAAATTATACAAAAATAGGTTTTCATTATTCAGGCGGCTCTGGGGAGCAGATTCCACGCAGTGCATTTCAATGATCCCAGACAATGCATTACTATCATAATTTGTTCTTAAAGTCTGTTTAATTGGCTTACTTAGCCACCTGTTCAGAAGAGTTACCATGAAAACAGAGGGTTTGCTGAATTTCTGAGTGCCAGCCTTTCATCCTTCATCCTGCCTCCGACTCCCACTCTGGCCACCATAAAGCATCGAGGCAATGCTTAGCACAGATTTAAAAATAATCTCGCAGCCACACAACATATATATTAACGAATCAGGAAGCAACGGCGAAGTTGCAGCACCAACATGCTAATCAGGGCATTTACTCACTGTCAGCTCTGTCTGTTCCTGGGTGAGTGTCAATTTATTGCATCCCACTGCACATATAATAACGGGGGGGAAATGTAAGGAATGATACACATGTTTAATGGATGTAAATAGACAGGTACGCACCGCTCTAGCTGAATTATATCATCAGCCAACTTCAGATTAAGATATTCCATAAAAAGCAGTAAAATTGCGAGAGGAAATTCAGCCAAGGGCTTTGAAAGTGTTGTCTGTTCCTTAAAAAAAATACAAAAAGAAAAGAAAAGAAAGCGACGTTAAAGGCATGAACTTCCACTTAGGGCCGCTTACCACACTGAAAAAAAGGAAAAAAAAAAAAACCAAAACCCAGTTATAAAGCACTGGGGCACCCTTTGTTGCCTGCCGCGAGTCAGATGGCTTTCCCCAAGGCTGATGTAAAGTATTTCTGCAGGACAGCGGATTCTGAGGAGTGGCGGGGTTCCGCCGTGGAGCGTAATTAGCACTCTCTAAAACTGGAGCTACAGTGTAAACAGCTCGAGTCTTCCCTGCACAAAGCAAACAAACAATCCCAGCTGAGAATTCCCTGGCAGGGCTCGAGCAAACACGGCCCTCGCTGCTGACTGCTGTCATTGCTCGGGTTGCTTAATCTGAACAGACAGCAGCATGTAAAAATGTAAATATTTGATATTTGGTAATACAGTCCAAAGTTATTGCTCTCGCCGACTGTCGGGGTCTGCAGGCGGAGGGACGCCTATGTGCAACCCGCTCTCCATAGATTTCAGCAGAGGAGTAGTTTTAAGAAGCCATTATCTAAACTGCTGATGTAATAAGGCACCGGTATATGAAATACACTTAATAACTCAACTTCAGTTATTTATTGTGAACGAGGGTGCATTCTCCTTGATTCCATTTCCCAGCAAAATATAAGTGGAGCTTTCATCATGAGTGCTTGAATTTATGGCAAGCAGACCAAGTGACATTAAGAAAGCCACACAATCCCTTCATTCAGGCTTTAATAAGGAAGCCAAGGAAAAATTATCCAAGCTGGTTTGCGGGTGACAGCACAAGAACTTTTTGGAGTCAGAAAGTTAGCACGGAGGCTCCCTGTCAGCCCATTAAAAAGCAAGGTTGGCATTCCCAGATATTGGAACCATGTGTGCAGAGGAATTTTTCTTCTGGTAAGACATTCCAAATATTGTCCCAGAGCCAAACACTTCGGTGTTAGACTAATTTAAGCAGTATGTTGGAATCAGCTCTCAGGACTTTGATCATATGGAGATCGTTTGTTACAAATTGAACTAACCCAGTCTCTATTTCTGGTGGATCAGAACTATGGATTTGTTGAATTAAATGCCTCATTTAATGCAGTTTGCACATGAAAAGAAAGCTGCACTCAGGAATCTGATAGTGAATTTTTCACCTAACCAACAGGTCTACTTTTTTATTACTTTTAAACCTAATCCATACTCAGTCCACACTGTTCTTAATAAGCCCGAGGCTGTTCGGAGTGAAGGTTTAAATCAGCTCGTATGTTATGGGGGGAAAGCATCACTGAATTATCAAACCGTGTAATAAGGAACACATTTGAATCCAAGTCAAGAAATAATTTTATGAAGAAAAATAAATTAGTCCTTGGTTGTTATTTACCATCCAAATAGCGCAGTGCTCTTTCATGACAGCAGCGAAGGGAAAGCTGAAAAATGATTTTGCAGACATACAATTTTCTCCCTGCCTCTTGTTGCTGTCCCCTTTTCTGCAGCTGAACTATTGTGAGGGTTAAAAGTGCACAAAATGAAGCATTTCCACATATGGCTGCACTTTCTTTGCGTTTCTTGAAGTTATAATGTCTTTAACTGTTGATAATGATATTATAAACTGTCATTTAGTGCATTTTGAGTATATTAAATGCATGAAACAAGGCAGCGCAGTTCCAGCTGGACCCTGAGCAGGAACACGGAGACCTGAGTCACCCAAACTGCAGATAGCTACGTGCTGCGCTTGCGAGGAGCGCTGTGGGACAGGTAGTAGTTGCAACAGTACTAGAATAATATAACAGAATAAAATAAAAGAACCTGGCGTCAAAGATTACACCAGGAGCAGGACGAAACTGAAAAAGGTGTGCCCGGGTGATAACTGATAGAAGAGTCACTGGGTGCTGCGACACCGTGGACTGGGGCAGGGCTGGAGCACATCACGATGCTCTGCCTTGGGGAACTCGGGGTTTACACTGTTCTCAAGGCGTTTTCATCTGGAGTCCCACACCAAATAAAAACAGGAATGCCAGCAATTCCCAGGAATCCTTCCTCCTGGTCCTGCACAAGCTACACAACAGAGCTTATTTTGAAGGAAATGGGAACGCTGGTTTCTGCCCGGAAGGGGCAAAGTGACTGTCTCCAAATTCACTGCTTCGAAAGCACCCTGTAGCCGAGCTGAAAACCTCTGACACATGGATGTGATTTTTTTCAAGACAAGTCTTACTATTTGACTGGTTTAGCAAAGAGAGAATATGCCTTGGTATAAAGAGCCTCAGCCCCTTGGTGCCGTTACAGGCATATCTGGCCACTGCAGCTGGGAAGGGAATGAGACTGAAGAGAAAGAACAGTCAGAAAAATCACTGCCCCAAACGAGACCCTTTGTTTCGAATAATCGAGACCTTTATAGGGTCTTAGAGACAGGAATGGAAAACAGTGGCATGCACATAACATGGAAATACCCTAAGCCTGACCAAGGCCAGCGCAATCCTCAGCTCATGCAGATCGTGGTAATCCCACTGCGTTAACACTAGCGCTACGGAATCGGACCTGAGCCTACGCTGTCCCTAACCCGGCCATGAAGAGAGGATCATGAGATTGCCACAGCTGATGCAGAACACCAGACAGGTGAGGGAAGCAGTGAGTGTGTCCTGTGATCCAAACCCCAGCCTGGGGGAAGGATGAAGGATCTCCCGTGGATTGTTCCTGCTGTCTCATTGCACGCACAGAGCAGAGTTCGTCCTGCATAAAGGAAAGGGAAACGGTTCCTTTAAAAAAAAAAAAAAAGCAGTTATGTACCAGATACTGATTTATACACACACACACACACACATATATATATATTTTATTGGCAAATAAAGAAAGATCAGATCTTTAATGAAATCAGGATGGGTTCGGGAGGTGAACTTGAGCTGAACTCCCCAGCTTTTCATGGAACTTCAATTAAAAGAGTTTCAGAGGACTTGCTGAAAGCCAAGCACTTGCCATTGAAAGCTTAATTTAAAACGAGAAGCATTTTTACACCACATTTCCCAGTGAAATTCCAGCTCTGATCCTAATTATGTATTTTTGTCTTGAGTGATAGTTTTTTTCTTTTTCAGCTAAGCCATGTAGCAATGTATACAACTTTTCTCCCCAGGTGTTATGACCAGCGCACATGTAGTGCCTACACTGACAGACGAGCCCATCATTATTGTGCAGAAAATGAATCTACCCTCTCCGCTCCAGAACTAGTGGTGAAATTTCAGCCACCTCTTCTTATCATGTGCAATATATAAGGATTTAGATGGCTGATAAATCCTATGACTAGCAAAAAATGTGGTTTTGGGGAAAGGAGTGAAATCTGGCTTCAGAAAGCAAAACAGAGCAAAGTCATTAAAAGTAAAGATGGTGGTTTAATTTCTGCTTATCAGCCTATTCGGATGATACAATCCTAGGAACACAAGGTTAATACCAAGCCTCTCTGTAGGGTTCTTGTGACAACCAATAGAGTCGTGCAACTCAATCCTGGAGCTTTACTTTGAAAAATATATCCCTTGCTTGGTCAGATGAACTACAATTCAATCTGACCATCAGCTTCTGGGCATGGAAAGGGGACACCGACCGTATCTGAAGACTGCCTGAAACTGGGCAGTGGATCCTAGGGTATCAATGGCCCAAAAGCATTAAGGGAAATAATCTTTTTTTAACCAGGTACTGGGAAATAAATTACTTTGGAAACCATTTAAATAAATAATACTTTACTGTATAATGAAACATGATGGAGTAGAAATTATTCTGAAGCTGTTTTAAGTAATGATGGGGAGGAGGTGAGCCTAAAATAACAAAATCCAACACTGTGTCAGGGACACGGTTACCAAAACAAACTTTATGTGCTGTGTGGTTGAACATCTCCCTCTGCCCAAGTTGTCTGCAATGCAATTGCATAATAACAGAGCCACAAAATGTAGCTGGGCTCTTGGTGGTGTCATGTAAGGAGTAAGCACTGTAGTGTCATGGTCTTACATGCAAATGGCAACAATAAATAGACCGAAAGGCCCTGTTCCAATTAAAACATTAATGTCTTATATTTCTTCCAGTTCTCATTTTACTCTGATCATTTCTTCTGTCCTCACTGGAGACCAAAGACTTTTAACTCACTTAAGAAAATGTAAAAGCAGATTGTCCTCAGAGGCTCCTGGGTCTCCTTCCCCTCCCACACAGTCTGAGGAGCCTCAAGAGGAGGTCTTCCTTCTTTCACCCTTTTGGGCTATCAGCCATGTCCTAGTACCTTCTCTGACCTCATTGCATTCAACAGCTGTGGGGAGTAAACTCTAAATCTGTGCATTTTGGAGCCCAGGAGATGAACTGACAGTTCAGGTTGCCAAACATGGATGCTAATAAAGTTAGTGTGCTCAACCGTCTCTTATGGGGCTGAAATAGGGTCTTAAAATTGTCTCAATACTCAGAATATTCAACCTTCTCATTGTTCATCCCCCATGAGTTCCTCCTCATTTATTCCACAGGGTTGGATCCTGCCCTGTTGAAATTTCACAGTGTAGGAGCATCAGGGGGCAGCCAGCCGTTTTCAGGTTGGTATTATGTGACTTGGTTGGTGATTCATGAGAAGAGCCTAGGACTGAAAGGCATCCTGTGCATGCCCCGATATCCAGGAGGACAAACGTGATGAGGCTCTGGAAAGGGGTATGGCTGCGGCTTTTCCGGGTTGACCGAAGCACTCAGTTCATGCTGGCTGGATGTCTACTGATGGTGCAGTAGACAGTTAGTGTGCATGGACAGACACCCTGTGGTCTTGCATAGAGACCACCCAACGACAACTGTTCCACGCGCGGAGTGGTGGTATACCAAACCAGACCTCTGCACGGCCTGTTCGAGAGATTTTGGGTTGGTACCAGAGGCCCCACCACTGGGACTGTCGTACTGTTGACCCGTGTCTGAGCACAAGCGTTTAATATAGAAACAGAGAAGCCGGTACGAGTTAGAGGACACAGCTCGTGAGCTTGTGCCCGCCCCTCCTCACAGGGCTAACACCAGCTCAACCAGGCTGCTCCCGAGACATCCAGCATTTCCACAAGAGCCTTCCAACGGCTGCTTTCAGGCTGCTACCATGCAGCAAGGGGAAAATCAAAGCAGATTTTTCCCTCTGCTCACACCGTCCATTCGGAGTTTCCTATTTTACAAAGAGACTGATGCTAGTTAGAACACCAGGTCCATTAAATCTTTTGCTTCCTCTAAATAAGAAATAAAATGGTTGCTCACAGTTTTAAGGGAAGCCATCAATCTCTCCCAAAGCGACTTACTGTACTGAAGAAAATAAACATTGCTGTGTATGTAAAGCAGAAAGGCTGCAGTCATGGGCAGCGCGCCGCTTTCTGTAGCGGTACCAACATATTAAAGACAAATGTAGTCCACTGAAAGGGACATCAATAAGTGGATTTCCCATCTGAAACATTGTTTTTAGCAAGAGAAGCTTTTAATCCCCTTAAGTTCATTTCTAATCTGTCTTGGAAGTGCTTGTCTAAAGAATATTATATTGATATAAAGGATTTAATTTATTAAAACTAAACAGCAGCCAGCATACTGCTAAAGAATATCCTGTACGCAGTACTCTCCCAAATGAATAAAGCTGCTACAGGTAGGAAAAAAAATGCGCAAACCCTTGGCACAGCATTCATTAAAAATTCACACATTATGTTCCCGTGCTCTCCTGCTCGCTGTGCTTTTCCCAATAAAGCAAACACTTTAGAATTCGTAATACCTCTTTATCCCATGTGCACAAGTGACCTCCTCTCCTTTATGCACCTAGCAAATGAACAAGTACAAAAGGGAATAGAGTAAGCAGAAAACTAAACATGCCCTCTCCTACCCAAGAGCATAAAGAGAGGGCACGCGGAGGGTCTCTGAAGGGTTTAGAGCAGCCTCTACCAAGACGCCAGTGCTCGCGCTACCCATCAGTTTTGGCTGGAGCACGCTGCATAGACAGCAGTTCGCCAGTCAATTAATTTTAAGGGATCTTTCTTAAAAATAACAGTTGAAGGAAACGAAAGCTGCCTTCAAACTACATTTAAATCACTCTTTAGCCACAAGTTTGGCAGACTGTTTAATAAGCAGCAAGACGTCAACCACCAAATGACAAAATGGCTTTCTTGTCTCTTCCTGAGGATATGAAAATTTCTCCCTGTTTCTAGCTGTCCACCCTGAGACATCACAAGACATCTCCCTGGTTTCTCCGTAAGTGCTTTCACTATGTGTTGTGGTTTCCAAACACAGCACTTTCAAACAGGACCCCAGAGATCTTTTAATCCTACACCCCAATCGTGGAAAAGACTTGCAGAAATTTTGTGAAAACGTGTAACCGACTCTCTTAAGGGAAGATTTAGTCCACAAGGAACAACCTACACGTTCAAAAATGTGCTGCTGTGTATAAGGACTCTTTCCTGAACTGTGCGGTTCAATATAATATAGATTTTCAGGCTTTTTTTTTTTTTTTTTCCTGGGTCTTGCCAAAAGAGACATTATTTATGGAGAAAATTCTGCTTTTCTATGGCACAGTGTGTGCATCGTGACTCATCTTACATTACACCCATTGATTTCTCCTGAAGTCACAACGGAAGCATACTCTTGCAAATGAGATCAGTATTTGGTCACCTATTGTTACCACACTGGATCCGAGATTAAATTATGCATGACAATAGTTTCTCTTCATTTTAATAATGGCCAGCAGCCATACTACCTCCATTTTGAGCCTTCATACCTTAAGACGAGTAAGGTCAAGATTGGTCAGCGCTGGAAGGTCTCCAGAGAAAACCACGAGGCAGACAGTGTTATTATTCAGGGTTTAAGATTTTTGAACCTGCAGAGAAACATGTTTGTGAGGAGTCAGTGTATTAGTAGTTGTTTTTTGCAGGGCAGCTGATGCTGACTAAACACCCCCTAACCAGCCTGACCAAAAAAAAAGTCAGCAAGTCATGCTGGCTTTTGCCCTACTACGTGATACCAAAGCAAAGCTGTTCTCATACTATCCGTACAGTCAGTCATGGCAGCACATGGTTGTGGGAGTCGGAGGAGGACCGGCTTTGCCAGCTCTTCCAAAAGAAAAAGTGTCCATGAAATTGGGGGTCTTTGATAGGAAACCGTTTTTCTCTGGGTGTTACATAGGTGAGCACTTTAATGTAATAAGCAAGGACAATGACCAAAGAAACCGCTTCTTTAAGGAAGGAAAAAAATAATGAACACAGAAAATAAAGGCTTCCATCTAATAGGAAATTCCTTTCCTTCCCTGCATTCTTCCCACCATTTTAGATGGTGCTGTAGCACAGTCAAGTGGTACCTACTGACATTTTTATTTTGGGTAAAAGCCCATGAAAATATTAAAGCATGAACAAGTCATCAAGTCAGTTTATGAATCAATACACAGATTTCCTCCATGCCCATAGCTGATTTCCATAACCATGAGCATGCTGAAATCCTGTCTAGATGCCAAATCAATTTTTCTTATATATGAACATCACAGCTACTTGAGAAAGGGAATCGGTGCCAGAAACCTCACGCTTTTAACTAATTATTTCTGTGACTCCCTCCTTGCAAAGCACAATGCCTGCCGCATAAATACACACAACATTTATTAGGAACAGGCACACTTCCCCCAGGTTCAGCCTGAGTGCAGCAGCAGCACCCCTGACAAGCTCATCTTCCCGAACCGTGCAGCCAGCCTTTCTCACAAGGAACAGTTCTGCTTTTCCCAGGACTTTTTTTTGCTGTGAAGTACTCGAGCCCTTACTGTCTCAGGCAGGGCATCCAGGAGGATATGGAAACTCACAGCTCTCCATAGAAGCATCCTGCAGAGAGAACTGTTGTCTGACATTGCATTGTGCTGGTCATACTGGCCTTGCCTAGTGGCATCGTGCCCTCCCATTTGCCCCCTCTCTGTCTAACATCCCAAGAGAGATATCTCTTCAGAGGTGAAAAACCTGCTAGATCTCCTGGACCCAAATGTATTGATAACAATTCATGCTTCCTTTGTCCTGGAGACTTTAGCCCGTAACGTGCCTGGGTCATGGAAGGAAGCAACAGTGCTGCTGGGAAACTCTGCCGTAATCCCTTTGGCCCCAGCCTCAGCCTTGGGCAGGGGTGTGCAGCTGACAGGATGCGCTGGCGTTCACAGCAGCCGAGCTGCTCTGTGAATTCATTGCAGGGTCTCCCCTTCACCCGGTCCAGAGCTGCTGTCAGTGGCAGCGGCATGAGCACATCATGTCATGTAAATAATTTTCATGTGGAGGTATCATTATAAATGCAGACAGTTCCGAAAGTAAAAGCAAACAGCATTAGGCAGCAAGAACTATTAATGAGAGTGCCATTAGGGAATTCATTCTGCAAACCACACAGCGATTTGCGGGGCATTTTCTTGCAAGGCATCACAGAGCAGATGTCGTGCTGATGTACGATGTGGGATGATGCAGGAGAGAAGTGTAGTTAAGGTACCAAGCCAACGGAGACGAGCACACAGAGAGGAAGACAAGAAGTGGTCAGGACAGCAGGGCCTGAGGAGTTGTGGGTTGGTGCTGGCAGACTGAAGGGATGCTGATGTAACCAAGTACCATTGCATGACAGGGATGGCGCTGGGGTAGGTGATGGTTAGGTCCTGGTTCCAGCCTCCAGACATTGTTGGGCTTTCTGGACTTCGGGCACCATTATGCTTATGTACGTGTGTGTGTGTACACATGTGCGTGTGTGTGCACAGACACGTGTGTGTGTGTGCGTGTAGGCATGAGGAGCAACATCTAGGTTAACCCTTCTAGGCTATCCTGAATCTGCAAGTCTTGTTAAAAGAGCATGAGGTCAGTGATGGACTAATGACTCCTGTGGGGTGCCCTAGATATTTGTTTAGTGGTATTTCTTCCTATTTTGACAGTTTCCAACCATCTGAAAAAAAGATAAATACAAATTATAAATAGAAAAGATTATACATTATAATAGAGACGATAATAAATAAATAAAATATATAATAAATAAAAACTATATTAGAGAAATTATAAATAACGGTACCTAAAAAACTGCCTTAAAACAAAGGAGGTAAGGAGGGCAGGAGCCCTTTGCTCCTGCTGGGAGGGCAGGAGCAAAACTCATCACAGACCACTCTACCCACCCCCCCCAGCAGGCCCTATGGAAACCTGCAAACCAGCCAGCTAAACTGACCCACCATCAAGGTAACACTAAGGTTTTGAAGGGAAAAGGGACTTTGTTCAAAAAAAATTCACTACACTTGTCTTTCAAAGGCAGCTTCTGTCATTGAAAAATAAAGTGGATGCAGAAAAGGAAGAAAAAGTCCCTCCTGTGTGTTCCACATTAATATATACTTTTGTGGACAGTACTGCCGGCCCCTGCAGTCCCACCGCCCACAGCCTGAGCTCTTGGCTACCCTTCCCGTGTACTTCACTTGAGAAAGAATAAATTTTCATCATTTCAAGCACTAGCAGTAACAAGAAAAGGAAATGTCCTACTCAAATGTCTCCCAAATTACCGCATACATAAGTTACAAATTAAATATATTATGCAAAAATCTGAATCACTCATATAATGCAAGAGGACAGAGAGCATTCCAGGCTGCCTGCTCACGTGCTGGTTATCTGAAGAAGGTCTGAGGGAAAGCTGCTTCCCTCGTTAATAAGGGCTGGATAACATTGTGCAGTGTCCTTCACAAATGCGTTTATAGGAGAGGATGCCGCCCAAAGGGAGGTTGACACCGGCTGGTGTATCCACTGCCTGAGCTGGGACTGGAGCGCAAGTCCCCTGAAAATTAGCTGAAAGCAGCCTGTCGCTGTGTCGTGGCTGTGCTTCAATAGCACTAATTCTGGGGTACCTTCTGGTGCTCCGGGGCCTTGGACCAGCACCCAGGACAAATGCTGATACTCTGAGCATCAGTCGAGCTCCGAGCATTTGTCTGAGCACGTCAACAGGCACTTTCACACTCTCTCCTAATTTATAGGGACATTTCATCCCGCCGATGGCACAGTCTGCAGACAGCGAAGCTCCGTCCCCTGCGCTAATCCTCCAGCATGCAAAGGGCACACTGGAGCTAGGTGCTGAACATTGGCGTGAAGGGGATTATCACTTCTCCTCCGTGCCCTGCCCCAGCTGAGCCGCAGCGCGGGACATGCCGCAGCCATCCCAGATCACCAGAGAGGGAAAAATGGGGTTTGGGCTAGCGCTTGCTGCAGCGACGAGGCTGAGCCCTTCCCAGAGGTCCCGTGGAAACCAGCTAGTTCCCTGGCAAGTGAAGCAGTCCAGCACATGACTGAGGGACGAAAGGCAGCCAAGTGCTCGCTAAAAGACTTCCTCGGCACTGCAGAAGCCATAACATTCGTGGACGGCAATGCCCCACCGAGACCTCTGCAACTCTGGCAACTCTGAGAAGGAAATAATCGAGTAGCTGTTTCCAACACGCGGGCAGGGCCATTTCGTAACACCATCTTGCCATTAGCAGACGTCATCTAAATGCCCAAGCAGACATAAAAGCTGCGGACAGGACGTAGCGTGCCCGTGTAACAAATCTATAGCTTGTCTGGGCGCTTGGCGCATCAGTGTCCTCATCAGTAGCCTAATGCTGTTACAGCCTAACGGCTAACTCTTGATCTAATGGTTAATACTAATGAGATCAACAGTTCCTTCTTAATGACTTAAGACTTGGGGAGAAAGATATCCACCCTGTGCTTCTCGTCTGTGGCGGTTTGATTAGGGCCTTGGAGCTGCAAAACTAAAACGCTTGCTGTGACTCAGAATTCACTATATGCTACCTCTGTCTCCTAGTTTATATAAAGAGATCATAACCTCCTCTGGCACCATAAATAACCATGTCTCTGCAGCAGCAAAGCCAGGCACGACGGACAAAAATCATCCAAATTGCTAACCAAACAAGCAGAAGGAGTTATTAAAGAACGCTTAAGCTCCCACATGTTTATTTTCAATGATTTCCACTGTGAGCGCTGCCTTGGCTCTCCCAAAGAGCCAGGACACTGATTGTGCTCCCATTAAACAATGCCCTGTCATCAAGCCAAGACGCTGGAGAAAATGTACGATTATTAATCCCTACAACTTAATTACAGATGACAAGAAAAAAGAGGAGAGACTGCATCAGTGGAACAACTTCACTCACGAGAGAGAACAAATAATTATAACAGCAGAAGTTATAAATGTTTCTAATTCAACTTAGCTGTAATTTTTTGTTTTTCCCAGTAGCATCCACTGGGCTTCACCAACACACACTATTATTTGGTCAATAAGGCTGGAATTCTAATAAATATAGAAGAAGGCAGTGTTTTTATTAAAAATAAAATTTATTAGCCCCTACTTCATCAGCAAAATTATTGTTTACTTCAACAAAATGACAAACCTTCAGTCAGAACTTGGCTGATAACCTGGGGCTCGACTCCAATGTACAGTTTCCATCTGCATTTTGTGAAACCATGCTTATGTTTTTGGCTGTCTTTCATTATGTCTTGTAGGTGGAGGAGCCAGGTGCAATCACAGCGGGTGTGTGTTGGTGACCAGGACAAGGGTTTTCAGAAGAGAAGAGAAGTGGCTTGACAAGAAACAGTTTTTCTCCAACCTCTTTGCAAGAGGCTGTGGAGACACCATGTGTGAAGGGAGGCAGAAGTTACAGACTTCTCAAAGGAGAAGGCGGGATGTATCGCCAACCTCTAATGTCTTGTCCTGTCCAACAGCACTGAACGAGAGGTTCAGGAATTGTTTACAAAGTTTGTATGACTTACTGTGCTGCTGAGTCCGGGAGGAGGTGACTGGGATGTGTTTCTGGGAAAATACGTTCCCGGGCTTCCTCCTGAAGAGGCACTGGGTGAGTTGGGGAGATGTCAGAGGAGGAGAGCTATGGCAGAACTGCGACAAATGATTTACAAGGCAGGAGCGGGATCTCCAGGAACACGTGAGGGTCTGCAGCTCTGGAGCTTTTGCTCCACAAGAATTGATACCAGATGACTCAGCCGTACAAATCTGATACAGCTCACACTGTGGACATGTGACTGCTTCACCAAATTAGATACAGCACAGGATGCGAGCTTGTGCCAGCTTCACTTAGGCTGTTGAAAGACAGACGTTAAGGATGAATACTCTTAAAGACAGCGTGGAGCAGTCAATGACCACCTATTCAAACAGAGATCTTCTCCCCAGACTTAAACCCTCCAAAACGGTGAACAAGCTTAAACCTGTGATGTTAGGATATACTAGATCAGTGCTTTGCATCGCAGGGCCGTGATGTTTCTGTTCAGTAGCTGGAAATGCAAAGCCAGATGAGCTATGTCACCAAGAGCAGTCAGTGCCGCACCATGTGCAGGCGGGGGAAGAGGTGCGACACCGTCCCACAGCGGAGGGGCTCTGCTCTGCCTTTCACACTGTTTCCCACAACATTCTTCTGAAGAACTGGCTGCTCATGGCTCAGAATTGTACTCGTCACTGGATAAAAACCTAGCTGAATGGCTGGGTCCGGAGAGTGGTGGTGAATGGAATTAAATCCAGTTGGCGGACAGTCACAAGTGGTGTGCCCCAGGGCTCAGTATTGGGGCCAGTTCTCTTTAACATCTTTATCACTGATCTGGATGAGGGGATTGAGTGCACCCTCACTAAGTTCGCAGATGACACCAAGTCAGGTGGGAGCTTTGATCTGCTTGAAGGGCAAGAGGCTCTACAGAGGGATCTGGACAGGCTGGATCGATGGGCCGAGGCCAGTTGTATGAGGTTCAACAAGTCCAAGTGCCGGGTCCTGCACTTGGGTTACAACAATACCCTGCAATGCTGCAGGCTTGGGGAAGAGTGGCTGGAAACTGTCTGGGGCGAAAGGACCTGGGGATGTTGGTCAACAGCGGTTGAATATGAGCCAGCAGTGTGCCCAGGTGGCCAAGAAGGCCAATGGCATCCTGGCTTGTATGAGCAATAATGTGGCCAGCAGGAGCAGGGAAGTGATTGTCCCCCTGTACTCGGCTCTGGTGAGGCCACACCTTGAGTACTGTGTCCAGTTTGGGGCCCCTGTACTTCAAGAAGGACATTGAGGAGCTGGAGTATGTCCAGAGAAGGGCAACGAAGCTGGTGAAGGGTTTAGAGAACAAGTGCTATGAGAAGCAGCTGAGGGACCTGCGTTGTGTAGTCTGGAGAAAAGGAGGCTGAGGGGGGACCTCCTGAAAAGAGGTGGTAGAGAGGTAAGAGTCAGTCTCTTCTCCCGTGTGACGAGTGACAGGAGGAGAGGAAATGGTCTCAAGTTGCACCCAGGGAGATCTAAGTTGGGTATTAGGAAAGATTTCTTTGCAGATAGGGTTGTGCAGCATTGGAACAGGCTGCCCAGGGAGGTGGTGGAGTCCCCATCCCTGGAGGTGTTTAACAGACAGATGTGGTAGATGTGGCGCTGAGGGACATGGCCTAGTGGTGACCTGGCAGTGCTGGGTTAACAGCTGGACTTGATGATCTTACAGGTCTCTTCCAACCAGATGATTCTGTGCTCTAGCAGCTAGGAAAAGAAAGAAAGGGGGTGAATTTCTACTTGAGACCCAAGACAGCAGATGATATTGAAAAGTCTGACTTTCTCATGGGCCTGCTGTAGAAAATAGGTCTAAAATTCAGACTGTTCTGTGTGCAGCATCCCAGGAACTCTGATTTGCGAAACTCCAAAGAAAACAAACAAAACCAAAAAACCAACCCAAACCAGCAACCCAGACCCCAAACCCAAACCTTCTGTCTAGCTCATGCAAGGCTATTTTTCATCCTCCTTATCACTGCCACCAACATTTTGCTTAGTCTTGAAGAAAATGTTGTCATTCTGCAGTCAGATGTTTTTACAGGTACATCCATCATCGCCTGATATATCCTGACCTCAGTTAAAACTTATGTTTTCTCAATTGTACTTTTATGTTGAGCAAGCCCTTAGGCTATGCTGTTAAAAGTTTACATTGAAAAATCATTTATAATTGGTTTGTTTGAGTTATGCCTGTTGCAAAGCCATCAGAAAGGGCAGTATTAATTAGCAATGGCTTATATATAGTCTAGACAATAAAAAAGCAAGGCATTTCACCTTTTTAAAAAGCTTTCAGTTTTTTACAAGTTCTAACAAATGATACTGATTTAAATTACATTCAAGAAAAAAAAATCACAGTATGATTTACAACAAAGCCGCTCCATTTAAATAATTTATTTTTCCTTGAAATATTTTCATGATGTACACACATTGCTCAAATAAAAATATGTTTATTGTGAAACTGAGACAGCCAACAAAAAAATCTTAATTAATTCCATTTGCTGAGTAATAGCTTGGTTGGAGGATTAAACAATAAATTTCGTTTTATTGCATAACGTCCTAAGTTTCACTATAAAAGATTAGTTTTCATTTTGGGTATGTAATGATGACAATCGCACAGAATATTTAAATAGAGCACACAACAAAAATCATTCCAGAGCTCGAGCGAAGCATAGCTGCACGTACTCCTCCAGCAAAATTACGGAGGCTGTTCATCTGGGTTCGACACTGAAGGATTGAGCCTTTATTTCCGAACTTCCTCTCCAAGCACCTGACGTAGCTTTGCACAGTCTTATTAAACAGGTATTAGTGAATCATTGGAGTTGATTTCATTTTTTCACAGTGTCGCTGTGAAGAGCCACAGGAGTTCTGGATCACGACACTTTGCTGAAGTCGATGTTATTTTAGTTCATAATTGGTGGTGACGAAGCCACAAAACAGTAATAGCGTCTGGTTAACGCCAAGAAAAATATAATAGCCGTCAAATAATTTATCTTACATCTACCTGTACTGGGAAACAGATTGCTTCGCCGTTCCGGAGGAGACTGGCAGAGATCACGATTTCTGAGTCGGCTTGGATCCTAACTCGCCTTCTGCCTTGGACCACATGTGTTGCAGTTTATCCTACCGTCACCTGACACCGCGGAGGTCAGCGTGGCGGGGGGTGAGGAGGAAGAACTGACAATACAAAAATGACTGCAAGCAAAAGGCATTCTTCGGGGCTGATTCTGATCTCAGAGCAACCAAAGATCAGCGTGTATTTAAACAGATAGGGTTACTTTGAATAAATGTACAGTAGCAAAAATTCCAGGAAACCCTAAGGCAAACTGGAAAAAATAATCTGCTCCATTTCCTTGTAGTTCTTTCCTATTTTGTATTGGGAAAAAAAAAAAAAAGCGGTTGGGTTTGGATTTGTTGTTTTTGTTTTTTATTTTTTTAACCAACACAGAGAACATCTGAAATGAGGGAAGGAGGGATGACTAACATGCTTCTACCCCAGGGCTTCTCTCAGCCTGAAGACAACCGCTAACTCAAGAGACATTCCCTTCTTTCATCTCTCCCATTTTTCACTGACAAAGACAACAAACTGTAGGCAAACAAGGACAAGAAATATAAAGCTCCATCCTTGAGCTGCTTCTTGATCCCTTTCCTAATCTTACCTCCCACCTTCTGTTCTTCTTTTACAGACCTATCCTTTCCCATCAGCTCCAGGCACACATTTTTGAAGTGAATGAAGCTGATTGAGATCTTGCTGACCCAGGTTAAATACAGATTCATGTCATGGAAATCAGAGGAGCTGTATCAATATCAAACTGGTGCGAGCAAAAGTAGAATCAGACCCAGTGGTATAAAGGTATGGAAACATATATGTCCCAGTCGCCTTTTATTCACATCAGTTTAATGTTAACGAGGTGCCATTGGCTTCAGTGGAATAGTTCCTGACTTACAGAAGCAGAAGTAATTGGAGATGCCAACGGTACATGTGTTGTTTGGCACCGCTCTCCCTGTGCAGCGCAGGAGCAGAAATGCCGGGAATGCCTTGCCCTGCCTGACCCTGCCCCAAGCCCTCTCCCCTGCTCCTGGCTGAGGTTAGTCTTGCCCACCTGCTCTGGCAAGAAGCTCCTGCACATGTGCTTGGAGTCAAGCATGGCCGTGGGGCTTCTCTCCATCCTTTGGCACCGTGTTTGGGTACGTCGCCGAGGTGTAAGGGACCAGCTCCGTGGCGCAGCCTCTGTTTCCACACATGGCATGTTTCCCCGTGAGTCAGTCTCAAGTGCCTGTTTGTACCCAGTCCGGCTGCCAGGTTAAAGAGCAGTTACCACAGGCAGAGGGAAAGAAATATTTTGCGGGTTTGTGATTCATTAAAGCACTGGACGTGTTTCAATATGGGTCTACTGTCGGATAGGAAAGAAGGGAGACATGTTCAGACTGTGGAGAACAGCAACACACCTGTAGAATTCGGGAGCATTTCTGCTGATGAAAATTCTGTTTTCTGGGTGTTGTGCTAAGAGACTCAAGCACGCAAAACCAAGGTAGCGCCCTTTTGCTTGCATGATTCAGGCTTGTGTCATTTCAAGTTTTAACGGTAAGTTTTAAGAGGGTCATTTCAACCATGCCCTATTAGACAAACACTCAGGAAACAAAAAAAAATTCCAGCGCAGCACAAACAACAACACTACCTTGGATCTTCTTGGGTGTGGTTCTTTGGTGCCGTATACTTCAGGGACTTCTGCGTATGTGAAAGAAAACACTTCAA
Source organism: Bucorvus abyssinicus (assembly GCA_009769605.1). Classification (NCBI taxonomy): domain Eukaryota; kingdom Metazoa; phylum Chordata; class Aves; order Bucerotiformes; family Bucorvidae; genus Bucorvus; species Bucorvus abyssinicus. The sequence goes on from CM020040.1 coordinate 4,836,227, forward strand.
AGGTCCTTCTTCTACTATTATAGTCACACATTTATCTTTTAGAAAACTTGTAAAATACAATTTACAAGACTTTAGAGTCTTTGGCCAAGATTCAGAAGTCAGTACCTCAGAACTCAGAAACAAAAAACTTATGTAGAAGTCAGTAAAATTGTGTCTGACAAAATTGATGCCCATCTAGTAGGATCTGACAGCATTAGCTTTCAGACATCAACCTCAGTTGCCTGTTACTTCTGAAAACAGCTTTAACCAAGGTTTTTGCTTTTAAAATGCACAGAAAGCTTTAAATTCCTCCTCTATTTTCAAGAGGAGGCAACATATGTGTGACAACAGAGGAAAACTTTTAAAAAAAGTATGTGCAAAGTAAACATTCACAAAATGTCATGCAGATTCAAAATTATTGCATGTTCTAATTTTCCTTCTAATACTTTACTTTACTTTTTATCAAAGTACCCCTCCAGTCTGTCCAGTGCCAACTTGCACACACCTCTCCTCTGATTTGTGCAACTTCTCACCAATAGTTATACTCAGTAGTGAAAGTGTTTTTCAGAAAAATAGCCAAATTAGGATCCAGAAAGGTAGAAAGGTTGAGGCTAAAATAAGGGGAAAGAGAAACCATTAATTGAAAAATAGACTCTCTTGCTTTGCCCAGGCTGCAGCTAAATGCACAGAGAGAGGAAATAAAGTCTCCCAGGGACATGTCAAACCAAGCAACATAAATGCACAGGGATTCAGCAGCAGTGCTGCCAACCTCAAACAGTCACAAGTCAGAAATGATGCCCTAGAAAACCAGGAGCTGTTAAAGCTCAACGAATGTAAATGTTGATTTTATTTGTTCGTGAAGTTTGCATTTGAAATCTGTGCTTAGAAACTTTTTTCTATCCCTACAAAGCTTAAAAACTTCTATGACAACAGGAGCCAGGGAGTTTGTAGAAAGCATCAAACGCAGAAGCTTGAAAGGGCAAACTCGACAATTCTGCAAGGCAAAACTAACCAGGACACGAAAGCCGTGACACCGTGGCTGGAAGTGCCCTGCAGACCTGGAGAGAAATGACCCCGACGGGATCGCGTGCCAGTCCTGGGCCAGTCGTGCAAAACCACGCTCTCAGCATGCAGTCAGGGGGCGACTGGTGCTTTTCAGCCCCGGCCTCGGGGTGACGCATCTGCTTCTGGTTCAGAAAATTTAGGCGAGTTTCTTATGGATAAATATAGGCCAGGCAGTACATTCTGCTTGGAAGAAAGGCATTGCTGAACAAACATGCCACGTTTACAGCTTCTCCTGGGGTGAATTGTGTGTTGGTTTCCTTACCAACACAACCAATACCACAAAGAGAAAAGAAACGCGCCTTTAACTTGTGCAATAAAACCTGCAGCGCAGCCGGAACATTAGGATTAGCAGCCTTGGTCCCTCTGCCTTTCACTTAAAAACAAAAAAATGCTGGTTTTCTTTCGGTGCACACCAGTCTATATATTTCCTTTGACCAAGTCTCAGGAACCAGCTCTGTTTACTACAGTTCCTTTCCTGAAGATGGCCAGGAAGGAACAGAAGCTTGCTTCAGAAAGCTACCCAGGTCGGCCACCAGCCTTCACAGAGACATGTGTTGGACATTTTAAACTCACTGGGACAAACTTTTTTCTACACTGATGCAACATCATTGATTTCATAGGGGTCATAGTGCTGCGATGAGTGCAATTTTCCCCAGGTACAAAATCACAGCAGCTATTATTGGCCTGTAGTAGTTTACTCAAACCTCTTAAAACAGCAGACCTGTTTTTCATTGAGAGAGGAAATGTCAGTCGAGATGCCAGTGTTGTTCCATTTCTTGTCAAAAAAGAAAAAAAGAGTTTGACGATCTCTAAGTGCAGCCGTTCTAACGTAGCACAGAAGAAAGCACCCTGGGAAATCAGAGCAGAACACAGGAAAATGGAATGATAACTCGGGCTTGTGTGATTTTGAAAATGCGCCTCAATGCCTGTGGACCTCCCCCCAACATAAATTTTATTCTGGTGTTTTAATGACTTTACTAACAATTTAAGGAAGAAGGCGGCAAAAATGGAAGGCATACACTCTTTCTGAGGGTTACGGTCATGCTGTCAGTACTTGCCTTGAGGCAGTCGCTGAACAGGGGTGACTTTCAGACGGAAACAGGCAAAGGGTCCCGAGAACATTAGCACTGGCTGAGATGGTGTGGCCGGCGTGCCCCAGCAGGACTTGCCTCTTATTCCCAGGGCAGCCACTAGAAGAAACTTTTCTGCCGGGGGCATCCAGGCAGGGCACAGGGTCCCTCAAGAGGCTGTGCAGTCCCCATCTGTGGAGGTTTCCATGGCTCTGCAGGATGAAGTCCTAAGCAACCTGGTCTGACATCCCTTTCTGCTCCAAAAGATTCGGATTCTCCCAAGGTCCCTTCTGATCCCAATTACACTCTGATTCTGTATTATAACAGTAATTACTCTGAGAACAAACCATCATCCTCTACCATGTTTCACATGATAAAGAGAAAATAAACAAACCCAAAGACAAGCAAATACAGAGATAAAATCAAAGCTCACATATTAAAACCCTTTTGCCACTCAAGGGACCCCTTTTTAGGCAGCAGTTGCAGGGAGCAGTGATTCCCTCTGTCTCCACTCTCTCCCAGGTGCCCCCTCCCTCTACCACACATAATATCCTCCAGCTTGCTGCCCTTCTCATGGTTTCAGTGCTCCAGCTCAGCTCACACTCTCCCACGCCCGTGTCAGGATACACCATCCAGTGATGAAATCCACCATCACCAACGGCACGGTAAAGCAGAAGTGAGGCAGGGTTCCACTCCCATTACGGGTAGGAAGCCTTCACGCTCAGCCTGGAATGAATTAGGAGCTGCAGTCTGGAGGGGAGCCTCTGTTGGTGAGGCTCTTTGGTGAGATGATGGTGCACCGCAGGCAACACTCACCATATTGAGAGTTTCTCACATTACGGTCAGATGGAAGCTCCCCGCAGCCTCCTGTTGCAGTGCCCTGGCACAGAAGAGCTGAGCGTGTTTTACGACAGTCAGTCTTTCCCGTCACCAGATCCGCAAGTTAGGCCAGCAGGTCGCTCAGCAGCTCCCAGCAGCAGCTAGACAACAGATAAATAGAGATGTAGCTATAAAGAATAAAACAAGGATTTTTTTCCACTTCAGGAGCCAGCGCAAATGGCTCACTGGCCAGTAGAGTTATGCAATAATTGACATCCTTTTAAGTTGGAAATTACACAGACAACAGAACCATGAACATAAATATGTTCCTATCACATTGAAAATAAGCTTTGCTTTCGATTAAGCAGTTGTTGAGACCACGTCTCTTTTTAAAGAGCTGGCTTATGATATGGGATATTTCTTCCTTGGCATTTTTAGTACATAGGAGCTTAAATTTAGGCTACAAAACAACCAGCCTGACCTTTTCCCAGAGCTTTAAACTACAATTTCCATGGCACTCAGAAGTTTGTCAGTGCTTTTGAAAACTGGACCTCTTTGAAATTTTAGGAACCTAACTTCCAGGTTCCAGTCCTGACAATCCCGGACTAATAAGTTTCAGAAAACATTAATTTGCCTTAGTTAAATACAGACAACTTTAGGCAAACCTTACTGGAGTCAGATATATAGTCATAAGTTTGAAATGCTTTGTGTCAGAAATAGTTCAACAAAGTCTATAGGCAAGAAGCACCAGCTATCAGAAAGAGTTTTGAAAAACACAGATCATCTGTTTTTCCATCTCTCCAAATGGAATTCTGAAATGTCATCAGTTTAAGGTTTCAGATGAGAAGATATTTTTATCCATTTAAGAAAAAAAAAATATCCATTCCTCATGCATTAGATTCACGCGAAACTCTAACGTTAGAGGATGTGTCCAGTCTGCTCACTGATGTAAATTGTACCCTGACAATCCCGGTGATGGGATTGGAAGTGGGTTGAGCACCACAGTGTCTCTGGCTCCTCAGCGCTATTCCTGCAGATAAGATGTAATTCGTGCTCCCCTCAGGCACCAAAGGCAATGTACCAGTGCAATAATCTTCTGAGTAGCCCAACATTTACAAATAATTGTAAAGACCTGCTAATATGGTTTAGTTCAGCAGCTCTTCACAGTGCTGAGTGCTGACAGAAATGTCAACTCAGAGGGTATTAAACAGCCTTAAGGGTGTCTTGAAGGAGGAGGCTTGTGAAGCAGTCACTCTATGGAACAAGCACTGAGAAGCACGTTGAACATTTCAGAATTGTGGCCTCTCCGGCCCCCTGTTTTGTTCATAGACCGCACGAAAGCCAGTGTTTTGGGGTTTTGTAGAACTCCCTAACAAATGGCACAGGAGTACAGTGGTGAAGTTACAGCACAGTCGCAGACGTGGTGTTTGTTCACTCTTGTTTGAATTCTGTAGCTAAACTGATATTTAGGTTGAATAATGGAAGTATCAGTGAAATTGGTGTGTACGTATCTAACAAGGTGACTTTTGATGTATTCCCAACCACTTGTTCGTGTCTTCTGAACACTTCTACAGATGCAACCCACTAAATGGCTCCTCTGAAGTAAGGTATTAACAACAAAGAAATACGTTACACTTCTGCAGTATTTATCCCTGGTCTTCCCACACTCCATAAATAACACGTATTTTCCCGCGTAGCCACTAAATTAGTTGAACCGATAAGATGAAACAAGTCAAGGCACAGATATATTTTAAATGTACTTAATCATAGGGGTAGAGAAAGAGCAAGGCAAATTTTGTCAGCATCAATAGAAATGGACCTCCTGATTCCCTGGGTGAGCGGTGGCTCTTGAGCTCCAAGCTACATGGCCTCACGGGTGTCCCATCCTAACAGCTGGCTCTCAGAAGTCACACGCAAAGCAGGTGGCAGTGACCTTCATTAACAGGTTTTTTGAAAGTTTAAAGGGGTTAAAGAGTCCTATAGGTTAAATTAAGGAGTTTGCTAGAAGTACAGTACAATTATTACAGGGAAGACTGTTTTCAACAATGGAACACCGAGAGACGCTGAAGTCAGAAGTGCTGAGGTTTGCAGTCCAGCAGAAAACCAGATTAAAAAATATAATCCAGCTGTATGGACTCAGATGCCCCCTGTGTTAATTGCACTGAAATTGAAGATGTAAAGTGATCAAGGGAATAAATGTTTTGGTCTCAGCTGAGACAGCATTTTCTCCCATCTCTCTCGTGTCAGACAGGGTGTGCTGTGCCTCCTGATGCCTCCAGCAGAACTCTGGACCTCCACCTCTCTGCACTGAGCTGCACAGCTGAGCAGTTATTTGGTACCAATTCCCGCCAGTGAAATGCTCAGGAAGGCATTCCGGAGCTGGTGCCCACAGACCCACCATGAAGACCTGGAGACTTCAAGAGGTATTCAAGATCGTGCCTCAAATTCTCTGTGGAGTTGTGACCACCTGTGGTAACATCCTCAGCAGAGAAGCGGTTGTAATTCTTGCACTGAAGAAGGCAAATTTAAAGCTTCCATTCATTCTACATTTAAAGTTGAGTAGGAAGAGTTAGAGCAGTAAATAATGATTAACTTTCTGTTTTGCCAAACTTTTCTTTTATCTGAGTCTGCCTCAACTATCCCATCCATTAAATGGTGTCACCGTTAATTCCATGCTTCACATGAGCATCTTGAAAGTAAGTCCATAAAACCGTTAAATACTCAAACCACTGTAAGGAGACATTTAAGTATTAGAGAGAGATGGCAGGTTCGTGTATGGCTTGGAAGAAACCAGAAAAAAAACCATGGTTTTCAGGGTTTTTTTCTAATTATGACTGAGAATATATTCATAAAAGTGTCACTTTATATTCTTGCATTAAGTTTATCAGAATTTTTTCTTATAGTACATTTTTTCTGAGAAAAACGCATGCCTACAACAACAAACGAGAATCAACTAAGAGACAGGCACCCATATTTTAACTCTTCTAGAAGTGGAAAATCCAAGCACATAAATCAAAGTGACCCTAAAGCAGTGACCAGCATGCCCTGAGCAGATCAACAGTGGTTTCATTGACCTCCAGACTCATACAGGGTCATATTTTCACACAGATGAACTGGTCGTGAACTGCTTTGCCATCGCATTGTGCACAAAGAGATCCCAGCGGAAATGTGTCTCAGCTTTCTGTTAAGGTAACCTGGATCACTTCCCAAAACAAAAAAAATCAAGCCCACATTCCAGTATAGAAAGCATCTCTCTATCCTGCCATTTTTCTGGATCCCATTCTCCCAGTCTTGATTTTCATAAGTACCTTTACATGAATTTGCAGTTGATATTCATATTAAAACAAACCAACCAACCAACCACTCAAACAAAAACAACAAAAAAAAAGCCCAAACAAACAAACAAACAAACAAGAACAAAAACAACCCTCCAAATTTGTTAATAGAGGTCATTCTTTATTTCTGAAGATTTTTCCAGGGCACTTTTTCATGCCTGTGGGACTCAGACTGTTCGGTAAGTGCGTACCCTCTGGGCAGCCCACGTGAGAGCTGCGGGCTTTCCTTCTGATCGACAAACCCTTATGCGTCCCTTACAGTACAGCAGTACCTCACGAATGTTAATATGATCAACCTTGCAGTTCTCCTGCTTGGCGGGAGGGAGCACTGAGGCACCGACTATAAACGAGAGGTTCGGCCCTCCGCTGAAGGACACCACAAAGCTTACGTGCCATTAGAGTTTTCTAAATATACTGGTGAAATGCTCAACCAGTGGGCAAGGCTTGACGTCTCCCAGCATCAGATGGCATCCAAACCTCTAGCTGGCTCTCGGCACAGGGATGAATTTCATCAAAAACAGAGCGTGCCGTGGCCTCGCAGAACATCTGTGGCACAGGCGGGAGCTGCATCCAAACCAGCTAACTCCCAGTTTAATGCTTTAATCACAAGCTCGGCCTCATCATTACCCTGTAACATCGCCCAACGCACTTTTGCGAGTGCTCCCGGGGCAAGATGGAGAAGCAGCAAGCCAAGGCAGGAACAGGCAGAAATGGGCGGCCGTGCAGGCTAGGTCACCTCCTGGAGAGGCGGGTTCTAGTCCCTACCTTAAGGGCTTTCCATGGATTTTCTAAAATAATTATGGCAGCTTCGGGGGTGACTTCTGTGGCAGAACAAAGAGGCAAAATTGGCCTCTTTCACAAGCCCGCGGTTTGTTTCTAATGTCAGTGCCACCGTTCATATTAATGACAAATGCGCAATGTTTTTGTTGACTTCTTTTTTGCAATGGAAGTGATTTCTCTCTGTCAAAATCAATCATCATATCAGTTTTAATCAGATAAAGCTTTTGGCTTCTACTATCTAAATTGCCCTTCCCACAGTGCCTAAGACAAGCATGAGTACTCCATCACAAAATAAATGTGTTGACACTTGATAGCTCATTTGAACACGAAGGTATTTACATCTTAGTTGGTTAGATTTTCATTTAACACAAGTTATGGGTTCACATTGAAAATAAAAACAATACTTCTCTGTTCCTCTTGCCATTCATGTCTACTTTTGTTTCAGCCTAAAATAACACATTGCTGGAGGGTATTTTCTTAACACTGCCAAGCCTGAATGCAAGCCCTGTGGAAAATGTTTGTGTTGGGCTTGCCATGGTCCAGGCTAATAACAACGTGATGATGTATAGGTGAATTCCTGCTCCTCAAGTCCTCTGTGACATGCGGATTAGGCCTGCCCTTATCTTCTAAGACATCTGGATGAGTGTCTGGGTTTTAATTTCACAACGAAATCACTGGGGACTAGAGTTATGTTATGTGCTTATGAACAAAGTGGAATATCCCTGGTAAGGGCAAGAGTGGATTACCTTAGATAACTCTACTTAAACCAGGGAACATTTGAGAATGTTGAAGAAAGGAAAGAGGTTCCACCAATAAAAACAAACACAGGCTTAAATTTGTGTTCTGTGTACTAAACATTTTAAAGCTCCTGGAGGCTGAAATATGGCCACATGTAAATGGACTGATAAAGCTAAGGCAAATCTTGAAAGACCAGATCAGGCTTCCCAGGACAACTACCAGCACTAAATCCTAATGGCATGCATAAATCATTTGGAGAAAGATTTATTCAGAAGATGCCACTTTAAAGTCAAAATACTCTGCTTTAATCATGAGGAATAGTATGTGCATGCTAACATTTGCAGAAAATGCTCTAGGGCAACATGAAATTAGTATCCTAAAATTCCTAAATACAGGCTTTTCCTAAAATGAAGATTTTTATCTATTTATGCCCATAAAACTGTCAGGGAAAAAAAAAAAAAGGACATGTGAGAGCACAAAAGGGTCAGTCCTGCCTACTACAGCACAGCCACAGACAACACTGAAACCATCAAAGTTCATGTGATGTTCATGGTTGGGCTCTGAGGGTTACCGAACTGAATAATCAGCCTGCCAGCCCCAGATCCTGTGATCCAGGACTCTTGCAGCTTCCCAGCCGCACTGTAGCCTTGAGAGTCTATTTCCCTTCTGCAGCCTTTGTAGAAATTTGGTCCATGCCCTCAGCCCCCCGTCAGGCTGTAATCCCAAGGGTCTGAGCCTGCCCGGCTTACTCGGGGTTGTGTTAATGCATGTTTGGGGCTGGCCTGCAAGACAGCCCAGGCTTGGCGACTTGGAGATGGGCTCTTCCATTGCCCTTATTTAGCGAAGCACGGGAGAAACAGGGACCAGACCGCAGACCTGAAGGACCCAGGCTCCTGTTCCAGTAGTGGCTGCAAAGCGTTCCCTGTCTGCTCGGGCATTTCAGCTGCAGAAGTGCTGAACGTTCGCAATGTGGGAGAAATGAACACACGAACAATGGCACTGAGAGTGAAACTACCAAAATTCCGTTTTGTTTAGCATATTAACTACGTGTCTTCTGATCTGTTTTTCAAGTTAAAAGCAACCCAGACTTATTGAAAGCTTTTAGTAAACCACAGAGATTAACATATACTTGCGAAGGTTTCGGTTAATACGCTATTCTAGTTAATAAATGTGCAACCAGCTATTCCATTTTAAATAAGTAACAATATAACCTGCAGACCTGGGGTTTTTTTCCTTTAAATGTCGATAGGAAATACAGTAGGTTTCACTGAAAACCACAGAAAAACTTCTACTGACTTTGGTGGGGTCAAGATTTCATCCAATAATTTTTCATTTTTCAACACCACAATCAAATAAAACATTTTCCTCCTCCTTACTTACATACTCTAGTCACAGTTTCTCTGCCTAGGTAGGAAAATATTTTTAAAATTATGTGTCTGTGCTGTTCCTGTATAGACAAGTTGTTTTATTTAGGCTAATCCAGTCATGAAAATAGCTAAATGAAGTGTCAAGCTTTCTTTTTGATCCTCGGTTTAACAAGAGTTTTAATCAGTAATAGATCTAACATACGTGTGATGCTCTGCAAGTACCGAAAGTGTACCAGTTTCTTTTCTGAGCACTTCACCTGCTTACTTTGCTCAACAAGAAATCAAAACAGACCCTGTCTTTATCGTTCCCATGTTAGACGCAAAGGGGGAAGCTCCACGCAACTGAACTTAGCTCTAAGTTTGTGTGACTGCAGACTACAGCCTGCAATATTTCAAAAGGCTGACCTTGCCCTCGGTGGCGCACCTGGGACACTGGCCCTGGACAAATGAATGTAGGACCCAGGACATCGTTAGCTGCTTTTCTTATGTGCTGTTCACAGCTGTTTCTTAACAAAGTAAAATGTCCAATATCCCACCAAAGAGCCTCAGGCCAGCCTTGTGAGCATAGATGTCCTGCTTGGCTGGAAAGCAGGTGGGGTCCTGTAGTATAGGAGATTATGCATCACCCTGATCCGTGCAGAAGACGCTAGAGAGATGGCTGAGATTTATCTTTCTTTTCATTTTGCAGCTCTGGGCAAGGCAGACAACAGTCACTGAGGGTTGTAGTCAATCTCTCTGAAGTTGTTGCCACCACCAGCTGCCTGCAGCAGCAGTTACACCTCTGTACTTCGGGGTGGAGAGGGATGCTCTCAGCATTTCAGCTTTACAGACCAACGTATTACCAACCACTGGTGAAATGCTGGAGCAATCTTTCCAGTTGGGGCAAACAGCTGGGTGGCAGCTGCGTCTCCAAATCATGCATTTATCACTGGGAGCTGTTGCCAAATGGAAACTGAGTCAGAGCCCTAAAATCACATCAGAGGTTTTAGTGTGTGGATAGGAGCCAGGTCACATGCCTAAGGAGTCTGGGCTTAACCTCACACCTTCTAGAAGACAGTGGGTTGGCGAGAAGGAGTTTCCTCATCTTTGACAAGCTAACAGGTGTGCCTGGGGATGGAGGCAACGCTTCGGGCTGCCAGAGGAAAGCAAGAAAGCTTCCAAGACCAAAACAATTTGTGTCTCCTGTCTCCGGCAGCCGTGGGTAGGCTGAGCAAATTTGCTTTCAGCATTCAAATGAAGGCACCGGCGTTGAGAACGGCAGTGGTACCCCACCCACCAAGCCAACTGAGTCTCGGCTTTCCTCTGCAAGCGTGTGTGGGCCCACCTCAACTCCACATCTCTCCTGTTGTTCTGCGGTCACCTGGCATGTTCAGTCTTGACAACGCATGTACACCTAGAAGGGCCAATCTTGCAATCATTTACTCAGGCCCATGGGTTGCACACAAGTAACGAGCTGCTAGCATCCCAGCGTGTTAGACAATATGCTGACAATGTCATAACATTATTTCACCCTTCTTAAAAGATAAGACCCAGCCTGTTCTAACCTGCTCAGGTCCTTATCTTGTTACCACAAGATCCCCTGTCACTAACCAGTTTAGAGCATGTAAAGCTGTAGTTTGCACTGAAATGAATTATGTATTGTTTACAGTTTACCATTAAATTACAATGAACAAAAGCAAGCATCTAGGATACCTCTTTCAAAGTCTTCCAGATGAGTTTAAACGTACACAGAAACAAAGTTTTGATGTAATAGCATTAGAAGTAGGCTGGAGCTGGGTCGGCTAATTTTCACACTAACTTACTTAAAAGCAAGAAGGAAAACAGTGAAGATCTTTATACGGGCCATCAAAAAGCCTGACTGCAAGTGGTTCCAATTTGCTTTAGTAATTAAATAGAAAGGAGTTTAAGGGTTTTTCACCCAGGTCATTTACTGCTTTGGAATTTTACTGCTTGCTTTGCAAAGAAAACAAACTGGAATGAGTCACTAGTGAGTATAAAGAGTGGATGAACGCTGCTAAACAAACCAAACAGTGAGCTCAAGTGGAGATAGAAAACACAAGTCAGAATTCTAAATATGGATCTGAGAATAGTGTAAAAGGATTAGACGTCTTTGTCACATGAAGAGCAAACCCGCATGCCAGCATGCCTTTCCAGTGCAAGCAGCCACTGATCAAAGTAACATCTACCAGTTTGTAAATATGCTAATCTTCATGTTTACACAAAAGTGTCAGCACTTGCTTTACATCACAAAGAGCTCGTACAGTTGAAGATTAATTACTTCCAACACTGCCATAGTGTGTAAATACGGGTTTCACCAGAACCCTACCTCTTGCTGTATTTGCACAGCTCAGCAGAGATGTATGTTGCCAAGACAGATAATTCAGGGACGCTTACAAAGTGTCAAATGTCTCCAGCCTTACACAGATAGATAGACTTCTGACAGGTATTTTTTTGGTGACTATGTGGAGCAGGGATTAGGCAGGTTTAGGCTCCGTGTTGTAAGTGCTGCATGGAGAAATATTTTTGCCTTTTTGTATGAATTTTAGCTCCGAATAGCACAATCTCCCCTAAACCTGATTTGTGCTTTTACGCATACATATGATTACAAAACATTAAAAGCTACTTTTTCCACTCACTGGGTTCATATCACAGTCTACTGGGCTTTTGACAGCTTCCGTATCCCCTTGCTGAATGCCCTGTTCTAACTCCTGCTTAGGGAAGAATAGAACTTATGCCAGGGACACACAAGCACATCATTTTCTAATAGTGAATTTCAGGAACATTCTGCTGTGCTCTAAACCAGGGAGGGTAGTGACAACGCATGCTGAGAGTCAGCAATCGGCACCTACTGTTGCATTGTGGCAACAGGGAATGACAATACGAAGATGAAGCCAAGGTAAGACTGGAATTCCAAGGTTCAGATGCTTCAGTCATGGCTTGCAATATCTATCTCCTTAAAAGATATTTTACATTTTCATTTCCATTACTCTGTACGCCCTGCAAAAAACACAGCGGCAGTTTTAGTACTAAAGGGCCACCAGCAATAATTAAAACAAAAAAGGGATTGCTTTCAAGTGGGAATTCTTAATTCTCTTCACCTCTCCCTCTCTGTGTGTGCTCAGCACAGTGATTGCCACAAGAACGTCATCACTTGCCAATAAATACTATCACATTTGTTTCCTATTCTAAGCTAAGAAAAAAAACAAGTGGGCTGTGGGATGCTGGCTAATGCTACCATTACAGGATTGCCAGAATAAACAAGAGTGAATAGATGAGGATAATTTGGGGATTGAAGAAAAGAGAATCAAAGGCAATGTTTGGAAAGTGAGAAAGAAATGTCTTCCATGTGAAACACCACGCTGGAGGAGAAATGCTTCCATACTGAAACCCCAGCGATGTGTTTCACAGGCTGTCCAAGTCAGCCCGTCGGGCATCTTCCCCTTTACTGCACGTGCAACAAGATGGCATTGGCACCGGAGGGGCTCTCAAAGCAAAGCGGCTGACAGCAGCCAGGCAAGGCTGACAAGGTGACACATGGGCCGCTCTGTCCCGAGTCCCCGTCCCCACGAGTGCAGCTCCGAGGCAGCGGGCTGCACAGGCAGCACGGGTGTGGGCGGCCCCGCACCAGCTCGATGCACGAGGCAGCAGCAATGTGTGGAGCAGAGACCGAGGCTAGTGTGGTTAAATCGACATGCTCCATCTCACGTTTGCATAGGGCAACACCATCATCAGATTAATTTCTAATTACAGTGGATTGCTCGGTTCGCAGCAATAACACTAATAAAAAGACTAAAAGAAGCGTTATTAGCATAGTTAATTATATGACCATTGGCGAGATTATTGATGGAGATACAAAATGCTGTTAAACAAGAAAGATACGTTTGGCATTGCTTAAGAGAAGCTTCATTATTGCTTCATATCTTTTTGGATTTTTCTAATCATCTCGTCTTTGTTCCAAAAGTGCAAAAAACCCAGTAATTCTCTCTGTTTGATCTTTGACTAACAATTGTTTATGAATCTAATGGAACAATAGCGTTTCTAAAATGTAAGTAAACCCAGTAATCTTTGTCAGCACAAAACCTTCAGCCACACTGGACTGGGTTATGGGAATCTGTCGTGTGATGAAAGCAGACAATAGTAATTTATTGGTTTAGTCATAATCCTTTCAGTAGCCCAGACCGCTCTTGCAAATTTGTTAAAAATCTGCTACCATTCACTGAGCAACAGTACAGCACCTGCAGCAATCACATGGGTGGGGAATGTAAAGGAGCACTCGAATATTCATGCGTGCCATGAGTTAGGCAAGGCCACAGAAGAGGAGCTGCGAACAGTGTTGCACAAACCAGAGGGAGATCCCTGTTCTCCCACAGCACATATGCAACCCAGTCTCCAAACAGAGATTCAGGTTAGCCTTCCAAATGCTTCAGAAGTACGAAAAAGGATTATTCACGTGGCAATTCTTTCTTATCTTTTACAGAGTGGCCACGTGCTCCTCTGGAGGTCCTACTGCAAGGAGACACCGTCTGCAGAAAACCACGCTCCCGTTTGACCAGTGTTTACACTAATACACACCATTTTCTCTTTCGTTTTTCTTTTGTGCTCTTGGCAATACACAGCTCACTGTTCAGTCATCCAGTTGGCCCGTTGTTTAACGTGGCAACCTCAAGAATAAATATTAATATTTTTGATAACCTAGTTTAGCAAAGGAACTGAGGAGCAGCTGCTGTATGTACGGCTACCTTTAATTCTTGTTCTGAAATAGGCTGGGCTTGACTGCCCCCCTTTAAAAATATCCTAGAAGGCAAACCCCTGTTGGAGCCTAACTTTGGCGGCAGATACGATTACAGACTGTCATTGGAAGGGGCACAGAACTGCGACCAAGTGATAGAAATCTGTTTTCAGAGCAACACTCAGCAAACAAACAATCCTCCCAAGCGCTTCGAGGCAACAGGGCACGGTACAAATGGTTGCCCTAGCACGCTTTCCCCCAACATCGTATTTAGGTTTTGGTCTGATCACTTAATGCTAGTCATCACATTTTATGAACCTCGCCCATGAAAACCAACATGCAAACTGAAATTTAGGACTCCTGACCTTTAGCATTAAATGGCCATAGGTGTTCCCACGGCTGTTAAATAAACCTGTGTTTACGGAGTCATAAATGTAGTGCAGGTGAGGTTTCCAGTGATGTAATAACAACTTCCATCGCTATGCAGTTTGTCATTTATACAGCAGCGTACCATCGCCGGTGAACATTGGTTTACGATAGCAGCACAGGTTCCTTGGATTAAATCACTCTTCCTTCATTTATGAGCCATTCGACCTTTAACCTTCCAGGGGAAGATCAAACCACTTCTGAAGGCCCCACTCTTTTAACAGAGGAGCACAACAGTTGGTTAGATAACTAAGGAGGTTGGTATGTGCCCCCAGGGTTTCACAAACAACTGTCCTAGATCTTTTATAAGATAATCTTAACATAATCATGTAGCCACAAATTGTCGTGTAAATTCCCAATTAAAAACACCAAATAGGAGCTGTAAATCATGACACAACTGCCACCTTTTCAGGGCTGAAATACAGTTTGAAAAGCAGTAGAGAAGCTCTTGTTTGTGCTTGTTCCAGTACTCAGCGAGTCAACAGCAAAACAGTCCATTTGATTTACAAGCGAGCGACGAAGCAACAGGACAACCGAATGTGCTCAAAATTTAACCTAGGCAGCCACGGAGAACACAGAACTTACAGAACGGCTCCATCCTCCATTCAAGACTGTGCTTGTAAAAACGAGCGTTTGTGTTGGCACCGTTCCACACCCTCTCCTTGACCCAATTTACATCAAATTGTAGCACACTCCTGTTGGAAGGATTTATGGCAAATTGGGGGGTGGAAGGAGATTTTGTTTTTAAAAATGGCGGGTTAATTACAATACAAAATGTTAGACAAATAAATAGTCATTAAAGCCCTTGATTCATGGCTGATTGGCTGCTTTCCACAAACTTTAGCAAAGTTTGGATCAGACGTGAACTGAAGCCATTATCCCGCGCCTGTGCACAGAGGGAAACACCCCATGTGCCGCAGCGCTTCGGCAGGCATCCAGCTGAGCTCCCGCCTCACAGTGGGTGCAACGTGTCCACCTAGACATGGATTTCCAGCCTAGCTCATGGTACCATAGGTGCCTCGATCCGAGACTTCTGCTCTTCTGACATGATCAAAAGTCAATCTCTATTTCCTTTGCGAAAATCATTCTGTAGCCTAAATTATTTCAGGATCCAACTTTAGCACTAAGCATCCTGGCTGCTTTCTTTTCGTGCGCACACTCACTCAGCAGATGCACACAAACACGCCCCTTCCCTGTAACATCCTTTCCCACTTTGGCAAGCCATGATCAGAACGGGTTTTATAGGCTGTGCATAAACAATCCCAACAATTAATTAAAAAGCTTTTAAAGCATTCTGCAAATGTCTTATGCAGTTGCTGTCAACAAGCAGTCAACAAATACAGATCAAGTTCTTCTCCTCCTACTTCACACTTTCCATATTTCCCAACACTTGCCAGAATGTTGTGGGGATAGATGCAGACAATAGATGCTTTAATAAACACGTCCTTGATACCTGCATAATCTCCTTTAATATATATCATTAACTTGGGCCAGTCCCATGTTATTGCTTCCCCAACATTGCTAGCACATCATGATCTGAAGGAGCTATTTATTGCTCCAAGAATGTGACTCTCTTGCCCAACCACTCAGGCTTCAAAATTTTACTTACTCATCCATTTTAGCTTGTGTTCCCTCCAGTTCCTAATAAAGAAAGGACTAAAATGAGGACTTGCAGCTACTGTCTTGCAATATAATATTCCACCTGAACGCTTTTCCACACTGCTAATACCTGGGCATCTGCAAATCCAAAGTTATGCAATATATTGTCATCATTAATGAAATCCCTCCTCTAATCAAACCTTTTTCAAGTGAAAATTATCAGCATTCATGCTTGTGAGGTGCGCAGGATTTGAATCTTCTGAAGGGAACCTCAGATACCTCAGGCCAGAAGGGTTTCAGAACTGTACAGAGGGCACCTTCTTCTGTGTTACCTGGTAAAAATTTGCACTTGGAACACCATAGAAACATATTGCTTTGGCAGGAATGTGGAGAAGTCACTAGTAAGAGGCACATGCTGAAGAAGCAGTATGTTGAAGCGATGGGCGAGGCCAGATTCTCAGTCTGAGTAACCCGGACTGACAGAGCTCAGGGAGTCACAGCTATTTCTCCTAACCCAGATGTTCTGAGTCAGCCCCAGCACCACAGGCTGTAAGCAAACAGCCTCAGATGGGGCAGCCTGCAGTCAGGAAATGCTTGGATGTCTATCTAGCGTCCACATTTCACAAAGGGAAAACAAACCTGGCTAAAGCCCCCCTTGCCATGATGCAGCAAGAGTCTGTGGTCCCTCAAAGCCAGCCAGAATACCCGGCTCCCGAGTTACAAAACTGCCCTGATAACCTACTGCTGTGCAGGGCTCAACAGGGCACCATGGTGCTGGCCACAAAGGTAAGTCTGAGGCTGAACCCATGAGAAATGCTCTCGTGTGAGGCATGGCCTGCTCTACCATGCTGCTCTGAGCCATCCTCCTCCCACAGGGTCCCACATCTCACTGTACCACAACCCCTCCTTCACTCTCCCAGGCTTGGAGCACATTTCCTGTTCTTTCTCTCAATACCTCTGGGTTTTTTCCCTCACCTTTTTTTTTTTTTAAATTCATTTTGTGTTTATGAGGACAACTGTCAACTCATCAGAGGATGATACCAACAGCCTCTCCTTTCTTCTCTGCCTTTCACCATGGCCAGCAATAGAGATCGTGTGGGAACAATGCAAACACCTCACCATATCTGGCACTTCTGCCCAGCATGGTCCTATGGACAAATGTACTAATGTTCCCAGTGTTTTTCCTGCACAAATACTTCCACAAGGCTCTTGACATCCTTCCTTTTGGAAAAATCCACTCAGCTATGGACATTTTCCATATACTTCTTAAGAGTGGCTGTTTCAGGAATCACGATGGATCCATACTTTATGCTCCTTAGCAGTACCCGAGGGCTATGGGTACAGCCGCGCCCACTGTGGTATCTCGCCTGCTTCATTTGTAAGGAACTTTTCAGATGTTAAACATTTAATCCTCACACCATGCCAACAGACTATTCTGCTTCAGGCCACAGGGAACGTCTAGAATCATGCCAGTGAGAGTTGATGGTAGACACCCAAAATGTTAACATTGTTGATCTGAACTACAGAGATACTTATACTGGCTCTGCAAGCTTTTCCCAAAATGCACAGAGTTCAGTCCAGGAAATCTGTGAAGACTGTTCTGGGACCAATTTCATTTTTGATTGTTCACAAGACCTTAGTAGGAGCCTAGTAGGGTCCTCCTGGGACCTTACATTAGGCACAGATTGTGGGCATGTTTGTTCTACAGAACCAGAAGCTGGGGGACACAGGCTGTGTCCTCCCAGAGGCAGGCAGGCAGATATGGCTCCTTCCTTTTTTTTTTTTTTTTTTTTTTTTGCAAATGCCACAACAGCCTCTGCTGCTCTCCAGGCAGTCCTGGGTGAAGGCAATTCATCACCGGCAGGTTCACCCACCTAACTAATAGGTGCTACAGGAACCCTAGAATATGTACAACGACAGCCTTTTCGATTCCGGGTAAATGTATTTGCCCCTGTTTGGGATTTCCTACCCACCGTGTTCTGCCAAATTCAACGCATTACCCTTTGCCCACCTTCCTTGGGCTTTAAGTCCGTATGTCCTATGTCACTGTAACAATCCACTGTAAGTCTGATATTTTTTCTCTTGCAATCTCTGCTAAACTCATGACAGAAGTTACACAAATATAACATGGAGGCGTGCAGGAGCAATTTTCTCCTTTGCTTTGAACAAAGCTACCAGCAGTTGTGATAGAAACAAAGCAACCAGGTTCAGCGGCCAACCAAAAAAGGCCAGGAAGGAGACAAAGCGTTACCCACCCTCAGTTCCACCAATACCTAATTTTTTTTAAATCTTCAGCTGTTATTAAGATTCCAGTACTAGCCTGGCAGTATTCAGGAGCTGATTTACATTTATTATGGAGAGGAACGTTACTGAAAACGAGCACGGCGGGAGCATATTGCTCTTTAGCTTTTGGGCTTTTTGATAAAACCGTCGCCGTTGTGAAAACTCTCCAACTGCTCATGAAACCCTGGCAAACTGAAACTAGATCCTTTTGCCCGAGCCCCTAACACAAAACCTCGTGCCAGATGACTGTCTTTCTTGCATGCGTAAAATTCGCTTCAATCAGTTGACAGAAGGTTTGGGGTTTTCCAAATGTTGTGAACCTGGTTGAGATTATGGAAATCCTCATCTATAGGAGTGTTGGGTTACTGTTCTTTTAAAGCATGCTTCCTCTGACAACAAAATGTAATTAAGGAGGCCATCGCTGTCATGTTACGGTCTCTTTTTAGAAGGTCTGGAAGAATGTAAAAAGGGCATAGCGCAAGTTGCTTAACCTTCTTAGAAATAAACGTCCCTAACGTTTTTACATCTTCTCTTTGGTCCGTATTGGTCACAATGATGAAACAATTTAAAGGAGAAAAGGTCACGGCAAAGCAGTGAACTTTATCTGCTCTTCAGGGCAATAAAAGTTTCTTAATGTATCAGCACGGGAAAGGCATGCCTAGCAATACGAGGGAAGAGGATGGATTTCAGATTCTCAGGAGGCTGTTCAGAGAGGAAAGGGCTGGGGTATCTGTGTGTATCAAACACCGAGAAAAAAAAAAAGAAACACTCGCAAATTTTCCGTCTTACCTATTTTCAGCAAAAGGAATTAAAACTAGGTTCACCTCTTCCATCCAATATTCAACACACAGGCAGCGTCACGGAAAGCTAGCTACCTCACTTCCCCCACACGTGCTGTACTGAGGGCAGGTTCAAAAACTGCTGTGGCTAAAATTGGCTCTGGTTTGTGTGAGCACCTAAAGGCGAAAAAGAGAAAGTTGCGTGAGGAAGATTATTTTAGGCTCTGTCTTGAAAATGAAAATCATACCCGATTTTTTATCCTGTGTATTTGCTGGTTTGTTTACATGCAGCCAGGTTATCCAGGAAAATTCTTAAATCTTCTCCAAGTTGTTCAGAAAGCACCACTTGCCAGAAAAGTCACCTTTTCTTCCTTGTTCTCACGCTGCCAACACAAACACAACGCCTTCTAACAACACAAATGTCAACCCTTTCAAATCTTTTTTTCTACTAAAGCCAAAGTTTCTGCAGAAAATTTTAAACAGATAGGAACTAAAATCCACACATTTCTTGCTAATTTTAGAAAACTCTTTTTCTTTTAAAAGTGTCTGGAGTTAATTATCTTCCGAAGGCTATCGGTTTTGCTCCCTAATTTTAGAAACTGCACTGGGGGTGAGAGTGATTTTATTTTTATATATAATTTCCCAGAGTAGGTTTTCCTCAAAATCTCCACATAAATCCTTTTTAAAGCTTGTTCTGGTTTTCACCATTCTGGAGGTTCAGCTTTTTATGTATTTCTGGGCAGTGTCAAACTTTTTTTTTTTTTTTTTCCCCAGGCACCATATTTTACAAAAATTTGTAAAGGATATTTGCATTAGGTCTCACAAGTCTTCACAACATCAACTGAGTCAGTCAAGAAAGAAATATATTGTACTGTGTGACCAGACAAAATCTCTCCAAACTTCAAGTCCTGAATATTCAAAACCTCCATGAGTAAACTGTAACTAAGAAGAATCCATTATAACAAACTGGAAAATGAAAACTTGAGAAAGTTGTACCTGTTTGTGAACAATTCATGAGCACAGAATGAGGCACAATTCATGGAATGAATTATCTGTTGTGAATTATTGGCCCAGTATTATCCTCGTAACCAACGAGACACATGATTTACATTTCTTCTACAGGCGATAGTAGCTAATTGATGTCCTGGTGCGATATGGAATGAAGCACAGTCATATAAATAAATTGTTTCCTAAATTCTTCACAAAAACACATTAATATCTTAGACACCATGCAATTGTATGCGGTGAGCGCTGCTAAGACGGTAATCGTGTCATCAAGAGTTAATTTATTCTCAGCAAGTCCATGTAATGCAGATATTAATCTCCCGGAGCACACTCTGTTGTTCAGGGTTAAAACAGTCACCGGTTCTGAAACACAAACAAGTCTCCCCGCCGCAGCTGTTCCCGAAGCGCCAAACCGAGCTGCTGCTCCACAAGGGTTCGTCACCTCGCTGCCTTTTTAGGAGAACGAGTAAAGCAAATCAGAACACAAAGGAGGGTGAGCTTGTTGGTATTTCCGGGGATTTTTCTGCTACCTGTAGGTTACAGCTACTGAGTTACGGGTGCGTATGAATTCTTAAAAAGCGAGCAACGCGCTCTTGGCAAGTGGCAGAGATTCAGAAGAAACACTCTTTTGAGAAGACCGTATGAATGCGAACATGGCTTGAAAAAACTCGAGTCACTTCCCAAATCCATCTCGCTGGGTACGACCTTAGTTTGCTCCCTCCCAGTTAAAAACGGAAAGAACGCACACGCCGCAGCCCAGCTCACGATGAGGCAGAGCTAGCCGTTGGCTCGCTTCTCCAGGCAGCCAGCGGCACGACGGGTACAGGCTGAATACGCTTGACTAACGCCAAAGTGACCCCTGCCACACCCGGCGCGCAACAAGAAGAGAAGGACCCCCTGAACAGGTGGCCACCACAAGCCCCACAGGCCGTTAAGCCCCCCGGATCGGGCCGGGGTAACCCCACCTGCCCTGTGTCTCCGGCAGCCGCGTGCAGGGCAGGAGCAGCCCTGGCTCCGGCCCTTCATTCTCCGTGCTGCTGCCTCGGGGGAGAGCTGCGAATGACAAGATTTGATACACTTCCCTGAGGTTTTTTTTTTTTTCTTTTCCTTTCTTTCTTTTTCTCCTGTTGGCTGCCTTTAATAGAGGCTCAGCACAACCATGTTATGATATCTTCATCAAACGTTTGAAAGCTCTGGGTCAGAAGCTCTGAGATTTGAAGGTAGAACCGCGCTAATTGGCTGAATGGCCCTTTTGACCATAGTCAATTTCTACTAATTAGAAAAAAGAATAATTAGCTAATGTTGGTGAAGAGCTTTGAA
This sequence comes from Bucorvus abyssinicus, assembly GCA_009769605.1. Taxonomy (NCBI): domain Eukaryota; kingdom Metazoa; phylum Chordata; class Aves; order Bucerotiformes; family Bucorvidae; genus Bucorvus; species Bucorvus abyssinicus. Next base: position 4,857,521 of record CM020040.1, read on the forward strand.
GATGAATAAGCTATGGGGAAAGCACTAGGCATTATTAGCAGGGAAAAAAAGTTTGATCCTTTTTTAAATTTGTACTTAAGTAGCTCAAAGTGATTATAAATGGACCAAATGTAATGGCTAACCACCATAAGATTAATACAATGTCTTTGGGGAAATTACAGTTTATATTATACAATTAAGTGTTATACAATCGCTTTATTTTAAGGACTCCTCCTTGGAATTTTCTCTTTAGTTCCGGTCAGTATGCTTTTTATATGGCATTTAATCCTTCCTCTTACCCAACTAATTTGTACGGGTAAATTATAATTACTATACAATAATCATGGCAATGGTTAGACAAGTAAATGTGAGCCTGCACCTAAGAAATACCATGTTACAAAACAGCCTAATGTAAATGACTCAAGCACGTTGTTTGCCATTCACCGGATGATTTGTCTGCTGGTAACTTGTCAGGACAACATTGTAAACACCTTCACGGAGTGGATATGATGGGCCACATCCTGAGCTGTTTAGATGAGCACAGCCCCGTTCTTTATCAGAGTCTGAAGCAATAGTTACCCCTCTTTGAAATGGCATGAAAATGCTAAAGCAGAAGATGAAGCTCTCTTTTCTTCTTGCTGACTTCTGGGAGTATCTGATATGACAACTTGTATTGTGTCAGTCCCTTCTCTTTGCAAGAAAGCATGGTGCACATTGTCCTGCACTGAAACATCCCTGGGGCCCCAAGAGAGAGTTCTCTGTTTGGACACAAATACTCCCTTCGTTTCCAGCTCCTGTGAAAAAGGTCCATCTTCTGTGTTTCCAAGTGGGTATGCTTCCAGGTGCCTTAGCTCCAAGAGCGTGACCACAATTCCAGCATGACTAACACGCTGTACTTCTCCTGCAGGAAGGGCTATACTTTGGCTCACCAAACCAGCCACTCCTCAGAGACACCTCTGTAGCACAACATACGTGTTTGCACATATTAGTGCATGTTGCTTTTCTCCCCTTCCTTTTAAAACTGCCACTCAGAAATAATTTAGCCCCTGTTAGCTGGAATGATAAATGGAAGATATATCTGGTAACCTTCCTACCTGGTTTCTTTCTTGGCCCCTCCTCTTGCTTGTAAAACCCAAGATGAAATTACCATCCCACTGTCATTACTATTCCACTGCCAAAAAACATCTGGATAGTTTATATATGGGGCAGAGAAAAGAAAGGAGTAAAATAAGCTTTGGATTTCTGTGTTGATTCCTACCCTGCTTTGTAGACACCTGATGCAAAGCCCTCAGGTCTGATAACATACCATTTCTTGCAGAGTAAACTAAATGAGGTGTCATGACATGAAGAATCAAGGCTTAGCATCTTTTGGCATCTCAAGTTCAAATAAAAGTAAGAGGAATGTAGCTTCTTCCCGAGATGAGTATGCCAGATTGCACTGTGTGGGCTTCAGAGACATAAAAACAGAGTCGCTGTCTCCTGCAAGTGGCAATAAGAACTAACGATATGCTTTGTAAGCAAAAGGAATTATCCAGTGTACCTGGCTGCTGTGACCTACAGTCTGTTGGACTATTGAAGTGGTCTTTAAGATGTCTTCTTGAAGAGTGGGAAAAATAATGTTTATATGTATCTTATGTGTATGAATACATGTGTAAATATATATATTATATATTAGTACTTGTTTATCTGTTTGGTTTGTAAAAAAGGAACAAGTTGTAGGTAAGGTCAGGAACGAATATTTTCAGCCACAATCTGCCCCAAGCCTTAAACAGATGATCCTATCTTTAGAGAAGGTTGACACTCTGCCGGGCAAAACACGCCAAATCACAGGGGATCAGCACGGAGAACCTGTTGTTCTCACAAACCCAAAATTTGGTTTCAAGGAACTGCGACCATGACAAGTCATGGGTTTGTGGATGTCAGTACACCAGGGACGGGTCGTTCTCATGTACTACTGATCCCTAGAGGAAGGGAGGTCCGGAGGGAAGGTACTTGAGTGACATTTCAGCTTTCACGTCGGAGCAGCTGTGTGGAGTGTGGCTGTGTGGAAGGAGCCCTGCGATTCCTCCGCAGTTCCACTGTCCATCCCCCCAACTTCTGGACAGTGAACTCACTCAAAGCAGGAGGACAGGAACACTGTAATGAAAAAAAAAAAAACAGGGAAAAGCCACTTATTTTCCCAAGAAACCAAGGTTTTCTCTTTTTTCCCCAGATATTTATTCTTATCGCACTCTGTAGTGATAGCAGGAAAATGACACATATGAAGCTCTCTAATATAAAACAGCAAGAGAGTGATACTCCAAACCAGTCTACTAGGAACAAGTCTTTCCTTAGAAGTAGGAAAAAAGCCTACAAAACAGACGAAGCATGTGAATTAAGTAGCGCCAGTGTTTCCAAAAGCACTGGAAGCAAAGGAAGATCCAAGAAAACACTGATATTTATCTATCCGGGGTTTTCTATCAGATCTTGCAATGTGACAACAACACATGTCAGTACCAGCACAGGTCCTGCTGGCAACACCTTGAAAACCGTGTGGAGGTGTAGAAAATAAACAGCACGAGCTGTGATTTCCGTGATAAAATACAAATGTAAGGAAAGCCTCTTGGGATCCATAATCTGGAATTGTCACGGGACACAGGTTGTCTGTCTTCCTGATAAAAGATGTCAGTTCCTTCTCTGGGTTTTAAACAGCATGAAGCACTTGTGATTGTTAGGGTGGCTGTACACCACGAGGTCTGTTGACAGAATCACTACCCACAGCAGATGTGTCTGCCTCACCCATCAATGTTCCTAAAATTCCTGTGTCAAACGAAGAGTGCAGACCCATCTCAGCCATAGAAAACCCAGCTCCTTGACTCCAGAACTCCTGATTTCCCCCAGCACACATGGTGGAACAAGACTAAAATCTCCTGATATCTACACAGATCAGAAAAGCTTCCAGCAGGTTATCCCACACCAGGCATTCATAATTTCCAAAAGCAGACAATTAATTAAGCTTGATGGAAGATCAGGTGGCTGTTGCCATGTTGCAGAGCTGGAAGGTCACGCTGTGAGGTACATAACGTTTGGTCGGGGAAGGATGTGCACCCTGAGCTAGCACAGGCTCATCCTTTGTGGGAAGTACTGCCTGGCTTTCAGAAGGGGAGGCCAAGCTGCAGTGTGTTGCCTTTGAAATTAATTAAGAAAAAGTGCATCTCACGCTGAGAATTATTATACCCAAGTAGAATTAATACTCCAAAGAAGACCAAAGACTAAAATATTTATGTTTCTGCTGCCAGCATCAACTCTGCTGCCAACCCAATGAAAGGAGAAGTAAACCCTAAACAAAACAGGCTTGTTGCTCAACACTCATTTTAAAGCATAGGACTGAAAAACGTTTTTCCGAGTGTCAGTAATGAAGCAGAACACACATGAGCTCTCCGAAAACAAGTCTCTGGGCTGAATCAGCAGCAGCTCTCATTTTGCACACCACAGCCTGGCTGGTGAAGAATCCCCTGGTTTGCACAGCAAACACCAGGACCTGCACTTCTGTCAATCCCTACTAAAGACAACTGGTGGAACCATGTTGTGCTTGGAGACATCCCTCCAAAACTTGAAATAGCTCTTCTCGGTGCTAGGAGTGAATGGATCTGTCACTGTGGGTGGACGTGAATGATGATGCTCACCTAATGCCAGATACCCTGCAAAAGCAAGCAAAGAAGGATGGTAAATATGCTCTTTTCTTGTCTGATGTTTGCCCAACTGAAATTGCACAGCTCTCAGCCACTCTCCTCTGCAGAATTCCTAAAGCCCTCAACCCAGTATAAAATAGGTTGCTCTCCAGTTTCTTACACAAAACCAACCGCATGTGCAACCAGTAACATCTAGAGCATCACACTGACCCAGTGAGTCCTCCATGTCTGTACCGACTCCAGGTGTACATCACCACCACAGGAACGTGGCTGGTTTCCCTCCCACACTAGTTATAATCCAGACTAACTCCGCTCACATCAGTGGCACCGCGCGTGCTTATCCAAGAGAAAGACAGCTTTTCTCCCTCAGCATTACAACTGCAAGCCCAAAAGCGTGGATTTCGGCATTACATTCTTCCAAAGCACCATTTCCACCCACACTGCTATTTGTGACTCACGTCTACTTCACTACCAAGCGTGGGAGAAGTGCCTCAGCCTTGCCTTGTTCACCCTAATGCTCCTCCTGCGGTTGTTCCTGCTGCCCACAAGGTCAATTCATCATCTACCAAGGGTAATGCAGACACTCATGAAGCCCAAACTCACCCTGACACACAGACCCCTTTCCAGACTGCCACATGGTGACATGATCGTCCAAAAGTTCTTCCTCATTCTCTTTTCGACTTGAATGGTCATCCAGAAAAAGAAAAAACACCCAGTTTGTAACAACCACCTGTCTTCTACTGCAGACCACCAGTAAGAGGGCATGGGAGAGAAAGAGAAAACTCAAGCATAAGTGGAGACTCGCTGACACCGAATAATAAAATCCCTACAGTTTATGCCCACTGCAAGGGCAAAAAGAAGAGTTAGAGCTTGTGAAAATACAGCTCCTGTAAAGCTGCCAGTGTTAATATCACTGACAGTTTCAGCTTATTAGCCATGCAAATGATGTTCATGCAAATCAGAGCCACACAGTGTTTAAAAAAATATATTCCTGCAATCATTAATCGATATTCATATCTCTTAACCTCTCTCTTCCCTACATCTCCATCCACTTCTGAACTTTTCTCTCGCCCCGTCCCTAGAGCATACCAGCTAAATGCCCAGCATGTAATCTATGTTGATGAGCAAGTAATTTTATTAATTAATCCAGGAAGCTGGGTATTGCAATATTTTCCAGGCAATTTCTTTCATCAGAAGCCTGACTTTCAGTTGATTTTCTGCATGTGTGAAATGTCCGTGGAGTGCAAGGAAATACAGTGAAGAGACAAATCACCTTCTTTGGGGAGTGGGTGATGTTGTCCAAAGGAAGTAGCTCCCAACAGCCAGATCCAAACCACTCAAATCAAAAGAAACACTCTTTTTAAATTGACTTCAGTGGGCTTTGGATCAAATCCGTAAGCTTTACTAACTCCGCAGCATTATAGAACTCAGTTTTGCAGAATCGGAGTGAATGAATTACTGATGCCCACTCCCAGCTTAACATTTGTCCTAGTCTGATCATGTCACATGGGTGTTCTTCCTGTTTATTTTTCTCTTTTCTTCTTTTTTTAAATACATTTTGATTATGCCAAAAGGGCAAATGGCCAGTTTAACTGGCTTGGGCCTTTGATCCTCATGAGTTACTTGTCTCTTCAGCAAGGTTCTCATTTGAAGTGCTTTCAGCACCTGATTTATTAACAGTCGGGTGGAGTTAGGCTGCTTTGCAATTCCTGAGGAGCTGATAATAAATCTGATGCTCGTATCGCAGGTGGTGCTGATATTTTAGCCGCATTGCAAAAAAGTTCATAAACTGAAACAAATGTTTCCACATTGATGCTTCCATCCTGGAGTCCAGAAAGTGACTCCTGTTGTCCATTCTGGTGGACTTTTTGCCTTTCACAGATTTCCTCTCTGATTACTCTGCAGTTCAATCTTTTATATGTCTTCCTTTCATATTATACTCATAAATTTTATTTCAATAAAAATAGGTGTCTAACAGACATAAACAAAAAATGCCCCAAACCCCTTAGTTCTTTTTCAAACCTTTTGCACGTTTGGCTTAAACCAGATGTTTCCCCAACTTGTCACTGTGATGAAAGGAAACCCAATATGCCCTCTGCTTTCCAGTGCGGAGCTGCAGAAACGAGGAACGACAGAGGAAGAGCAAGAACAGCCCAAACTGGGAGGTGATCATTACAGCTAGAAGAGAAAGAGCAAGGACACGTGCTGATGGTGGAAGCTCATGTATTTGAACACTCTTGTTACCTTCTTTCTCACAGTCTAAAACCATTTTAAAGACTGCATCTGTGCGATTCAATACTCCAGCTGAAACAAAGTCAAATAAACTCCACCCACCTGCTAGGCAACGTTCTGCAAATCCAGTATTAATGTCACATTCCTAATTACATTTCACTTCTGTTGTTACATTTTTGCTATGATCCTGCCTCCACTGAAAGCAGCTTTCATCTTAAACACAGCTTTTTGCTCCCTCAACTCCCCATTTACCCACCACAACCGCCATGCATTATGCACAGCCAGGTAATAGTCCTGATTTTCATGGATAATCTTACTCCCAAATCATTTACAGTAAAATATTAATTATATGTTTTCTTTCAGGCTGACTCATCCTCCACTCACTCAAGCTGTGTTTCTTTATAAAGCCATCACAAATGGTATGATACAACTGAACAAGAGCTGAGAGCCTTGTAAAGCTACTTTACTGCCTGGAACAAAGCAAAGAGATATTTCTTCTCCTTCAAAAAATTGCCATGTTATTTTCAATATGAAGGCAATGTGAGGCAAAAGAGACAATGTACATAATCGATAAATATTTCATTCCTTTATCCAGAAGGACATTATGCTCAAGGAATCAGGAAAAATAGCTGTATTGGTTTCCTTTTTTGGATAAACAGTGCTGTGTGGATGTGCTTTCAGTGTGAAACACAAGCTCTCTTGTGAAGGCGTAAGACCATTTTCTAAGCATGATGCTTAAATGGAGAATAGAGCATGTGGGAAAACCAGTTCAAATTCCCTTCCCCAGATGTAGCCTGCTGATGGAGAATTCAGACTTAAACCGGGAAGGAGATGTCCTCCAGCACCGTAGGTATAAATCTTCTCTTGGCATTGCTGGAAAAGGCTCTGTGACTTACACAGGTGAGACAGCTGGGAGGGAGCACAGGGGGATTTGCTGTGGGAGAGCCTGTCCAGTTTCCGGCCTGCAGAAATATAAGGCTTCAAGTCGATGGGCATCTGTGGCAGGTTGAAGAAAAAAAAACCTGCCCGAAGGCTTTTGGTGTAAACTGATTAATTGAATTATTCCCTTCCATGTTACGGTTTGCCCATCTTATGGGATAGAAAGTTTCTCTCGCGGGTGCTGCCCCTTTAAGAAGCTGCGGGCTCGGGCGGCCGGGGGGCTACTCAGGACTTCCTGGCTGCCTTCCGGAGGGCTTCGGGGCCATTCGGCTACTCGGGGACTTCCGGGCTAGTCGGGACTTGCGGGGCTGCTTCTCCGGACTGCTTCGGGGGGCATTCGCAGCTCGTTCGCGGCTTCTCAGTTTTCTCCGGACACTCTCCGCTCTGCGGGAGTCACTGCAGGACTTCAGCTTCGTTCCGGGAAAGAGGCTTCTCCAAAACCCTGCAGCTCAGCTCCGGGGACCTTGCAGGCTGCCGGAGTGGACCGTGCACCGGGGAAGCCCCCGCCACGCCGCCTGGGACAGACTGCTCGCCTGGAGGTTTTTCTGCTGCTTTGATATTCTTCTCTGCACAACGAGAAAGCGGTAGGGACAGCGTTTCCTGCATATTACAGCCCGGCGTTCATAACAGCCGCGGTTTCTTTGTTCGCTCCACGGAAGCGCACACGTGGCCGGTGCCATTTTTCTGGACTCCACGTGGTACCGTCCCCCTTTGTCTTTGTTCTTGTGTTTAAAACCCTCACCTTTCCATCCTGCACAGACTCTCAGATTTTGCATTGGTTTTTCCCTGCATGTTATATATATTGTTCTAGTTTTAATAAAGTTTTGTTTCAGTTTTCCAAACGTTCAGAGGTCTCACAAAATCTTTTATTTTTTTTCCTTCTCGTATCTCTGCTTTTGAACCCTTTTCTCTCCCGGAGGAGAGGGGTTCGGGGATAGGGAAGGACTCGTCCCCGTGCATCGGCTTGCCTCAGCCGACCGGCGACATAATTGGCGTCCCTGGGTGGGCTTCTGAATAATTTAATAATTCATATTTTTATTAAAGTTTGGAAACTGAAACAAACGAGGTTTTTCCAGGATGGTGCTAAGCGAGCTTTTGTTTGAAGCTCTTAAGCAGTACGGTTTAAAAATGCTCTATGATCTGGTGCCTGGCACACCAACTGTGATGTCAAATTACCTGTTTCTAATTGGTACTGGTTTATGGTTTGCTGGTCTGGGGCACTTAGCAAAGAAGGTGTTCACCCTGGCGTGTGTAATTTCGGTGTTTTGGTCTGTACTCAGTCAGTTCATAATGCTCCCAGTGTATTTTGCACAATACATGATAGTGGCTGCTTATGATTCCTCCAGCAAATGGATGATGGGAAATAACACTTCTCCATTTGGTACTGGACCAATGGCAATTGAAACTGGATATTCTGCAAATGGTATTATTTTCCTGTATTTGATAACTTTGTTATCAGTTATCTGTAACATGGTCCAGGGGTGGATAATTATCAAGAATAAGTATCACATGGGCACTACACCCACTAAATCAGCTGCTGCTGCCTCTCCACCCAAACAAGCACAGGTTGCCCCTGTGAAAAAGAAAAATAAGCCCTCTGGTGCTAAACACCAGAAAAAGACTAATTATGCAACAGATAGCTCTGATGACGATGCAGGACCAAGCACCTCCCAAAAGCGTCCAGGAAAGCCTTCAGGGAATACTGCCTCAGCGACTCCACCAGCACAGCCCTCCCAAGGATCCTCCTCACGGGATGAGTCATCAGACCAAGAGGTAAACACCCAGCCTCAGTCCAGGAAGGACCTGAGAAGCATTAGAAAGGAATTTAGCAGGCATGATGGTGAGTCACTAATGAATTGGTTGCTTCGCTGCTGGGACAATGGGGCTGATAACATTGATTTAACTAGCAAAGAAGCCAGACAGTTAGGAAATGTGGCCCGGGAAGGTGCTATTGATAGGGCAATGGGTAAAAAGGCAAAACAGTGCAGTCTCTGGAAACGGCTTCTGACTGCTGTGAAGAGCAGATACCCTTTCAGAGATGACATAGAATGCCGCCCTACTAAATGGACTGTCCTGAGCAAAGGTACTAACTACCTGAGAGAGCTGGCTATGAAAGAGGTCATCTATGGTGACTGGAATGTTAATGTCAACCCGGACCAGGTGCACAGTAATGAGCCTTTGCTGCGCAAATTTGTGCAGAGTGCACCCCAGTCATATGCCCATACATTGGCCACAATGCTGTGGGAAAGAGAGGGTGAAAATCGGCCACTCACCATAGAACAGGTGTCTAACAGGATTCGCCAGTATGAGGACAGTCTTTCTCATACCTCTGCCTTCATTTCAGCAGTGGAGAAAGTGACAGACAAAATGACAGAGAAAATATTGGACTCTATTAATAGGTTAGAGCAAAGAACCGTTTCCTCTCCTGTGTATACCCACGTGTCAGCTGTTAGGAGAAATCGTCCTCCCAGAGCAAGGCGCAACAGACAGGACAGGCCACGATGTGACCGCCAGTGCTGCTCGAGAGGTCGTGAAGACACGAGGAGATGGGAACAACGACCTGCCGCTAACCACGGGGTACCAGCACATGAGCTGCAGAGCAGACCACACCAACATGACGACTACAACCGAAGAGTTGTCGCTCCAGTCTTTGGTGAGCAGTGCTGCAGCCCAAGGAGCAACTCCTATGATGAAGGTACCACAAGCCGGATAGACCCTTCCACTGACTGTGGACCACACCCTAGGCATTAGAGGGGCCCTGCCTCTAGCCAGGTGGAGGAAAGGGATAACAGGGTATACTGGACTGTGTGGATTCGATGGCCTGGCACATTAGAACCACAGAGGTACAAGGCCCTGGTAGATACAGGCGCCCAGTGTACCTTGCTACCATCGGATCATCAAGGAACTGAGACTATCATGATCTCGGGTGTGACAGGAGGATCACAAGAGCTTACCTTGGTAGAAGCTGAGGTCAGCCTCACTGGGCATAACTGGGAAACTCACCGAATTGTGACTGGCCCAGATGCTCCATGCATTTTAGGCATAGACTTCCTCCGGAAAGGGTATTTTAAGGACCCGAAAGGTTATAAATGGGCCTTTGGGATAGCAACCGTGGGAGCCGATGGCATTATCCGGTTGTCCACATCGGTCGAACTTTCGGATGACCCTTTTGTCGTTAGCAGAATGAAGGTGGAAGATCAAAAGTTGCCTACTGCATCCTCTACAGTTCACCGCCGGCAATACCGCACCAACCGAGACTCTCTGCGCCCCTTAGAGAAAATGATTCGAGAGTTGGAGAGACGAGATGTCATCAGTAGAGCTCGCTCACCTTTCAACAGTCCTATATGGCCTGTGCAAAAGACCAACGGGGAATGGAGATTGACAGTGGACTATCGTGGGCTGAATGAAGTGACACCACCAATGAGTGCTGCTCTTCCTGATATCTTGGAGCTTCAGTACGAACTGGAGTCCAAGGCAGCCAAGTGGTATGCCACGATAGACATTGCTAACGCTTTCTTTTCCATTCCCATAGCACCAGAGTGTAGGCCACAGTTTGCCTTCACCTGGAGGGGTATCCAGTATACCTGGAATCGATTGCCCCAGGGGTGGAAGCACAGCCCGACCATCTGCCATGGACTGATCCAGGCTACCCTGGAGAAAGGTGGTGCTCCTGAACATCTTCAGTACATTGATGACATCATTGTATGGGGTGATACCGCAGAAGAAGTCTATGAGAAAGGTAGGAAGATAATCCGCATTTTGGTGGATGCTGGTTTCTCCATTAAGAGAAGTAAGGTCAAAGGACCTTCCCGAGAGATTCAGTTCCTGGGGGTTAAGTGGCAGGATGGACGCCGCCACATCCCCACAGATGTGATCAACAAGATCACAGCTATGTCTCCGCCTACCAACAAGAAAGAGACCCAGTCTTTCTTGGGAGTCATAGGCTTCTGGAGAATGCACATTCCTGGGTATAGTCAGATTGTTAAACCTCTCTATACTGTTACCCGGAAGAAAAATGATTTCACATGGGGCTCTGACCAACAGCATGCCTTTGACTTAATCAAAAGGGAAATAGCACATGCTATGGCCCTGGGACCTGTGCGAACAGGACCAGAGATTAAGAACATTCTGTACACTTCAGCTGGGGACTGTGGTCCTACCTGGAGCCTTTGGCAGAAGGCACCAGGAGAAACCCGTGGTCGTCCCCTAGGATTTTGGAGTCGTGGATATAAAGGCTCAGAGGCCAATTATACTCCCACTGAGCAGGAGATATTGGCTGCCTATGAGGGAGTTCGAGCTGCCTCAGAAGTAATTGGCACTGAAGCACAGCTCCTCCTAGTCCCCCGACTGCCAGTCCTAGGCTGGATGTTCAAAGGGAAGATAGCATCTACCCACCATGTCACAGATGCTACCTGGAGTAAGTGGACTGCCCTGATTGTACAGAGAGCTAGGATAGGTAACTCTGGTCGCCCAGGAATTGTGGAAGCCATTACAGACTGGCCTGCAGGAAAAGATTTTGGGATGCCACCGAACGAGATAGTCACTCGTACTGATGAAGCACCCCCATATAAAGACCTCTCAGACCAGGAGAAGAAATATGCTCTCTTCACCGATGGATCCTGCCGCCTCATAGGAAACCAACGGAAGTGGAAAGCTGCTGTATGGAGTCCTATGCGCCAAGTTGCAGAAGCAGCGGAAGGAGAAGGTGAATCGAGTCAATTTGCAGAGGTCAAAGCCATCCAGCTGGCCATGGACATTGCTGAAAGGGAGAACTGGCCACGGCTGTACCTGTACACAGACTCCTGGATGGTGGCAAATGCCTTGTGGGGATGGCTGGAGAGGTGGCAGAAAGACAATTGGCAGCGTAAAGGTAAGCCTATTTGGGCTGCCACTCTGTGGCAAGATATTGCTGCCCGCCTGAAAAGGTTAGCTGTAAAGGTAAGGCATGTAGATGCCCATGTCCCAAAAAGCAGAGCCACTGAGGAGCATAGAAATAACCACCAAGTTGACAAAGCAGCCAGAGTGTTCCAGGTAGATCTGGACTGGGAACACAAAGGTGAACTATTCCTTGCTCGGTGGGCCCATGACTCTTCCGGTCACCAGGGAAGAGATGCAACCTATCGATGGGCTCGTGACCGAGGGGTGGATTTAACCATGGATGCAATTACCCAGGTTATCCATGACTGTAAGATTTGTGCTGCAATTAAACAGGCCAAAAGGTTAAAACCTTTATGGTACAGTGGACGGTGGTCGAAGTACAAGTACGGAGAGGCCTGGCAGATTGATTACATCACTCTCCCTCGAACTCGCCAGGGTAAGTGCTATGTTTTGACAATGGTGGAAGCAAGCACCGGATGGCTTGAAACCTATTCCGTGCCTCATGCCACTGCCCGTAATACTATTCTGGGCCTTGAAAGGCAGATTTTGTGGCGGCATGGCACTCCAGGAAGAATTGAGTCAGATAATGGGACTCATTTCAAAAACAATCTGGTGGCCAATTGGGCCAAAGAACATGGTATCGAATGGATTTATCACATTCCATACCATGCACCAGCCTCCGGTAAAATAGAACGCTATAATGGCTTGCTGAAAACCACCCTGAAAGCATTGGGTGGTGGAACTTTCAGAAACTGGGATAAACATCTGGCAGAAGCCACCTGGCAAGTAAACACGAGGGGATCAATCAATCGAGCCGGCCCTGCCCAATCAGACCTTTTACATACCATGGAGGGGGATAGAGTTCCTGTGGTATGTGAAAGTAATCTGCTGGGAAAAGCTGTCTGGGTTTCCCCTGCTGCAACCCCAGACAGACCCATCCGTGGTGTTGTCTCAGCCCAAGGCCCTGGACACACCTGGTGGGTAATGCAAGAGGATGGTGAAGTCCACTGTGTACCACAGGGGAAGTTAACCCTGGCTGAAACACCCTGAACCAGAGTCTCATGCTGTTAATTTCTGTATAATACAATGTAAATGAGATGCGCATAACGTACATGGTATGGAATAAAGGGGTGGAATGTGGCAGGTTGAAGAAAAAAAAAACCTGCCCGAAGGCTTTTGGTGTAAACTGATTAATTGAATTATTCCCTTCCATGTTACGGTTTGCCCATCTTATGGGATAGAAAGTTTCTCTCGCGGGTGCTGCCCCTTTAAGAAGCTGCGGGCTCGGGCGGCCGGGGGGCTACTCAGGACTTCCTGGCTGCCTTCCGGAGGGCTTCGGGGCCATTCGGCTACTCGGGGACTTCCGGGCTAGTCGGGACTTGCGGGGCTGCTTCTCCGGACTGCTTCGGGGGGCATTCGCAGCTCGTTCGCGGCTTCTCAGTTTCTCCGGACACTCTCCGCTCTGCGGGAGTCACTGCAGGACTTCAGCTTCGTTCCGGGAAAGAGGCTTCTCCAAAACCCTGCAGCTCAGCTCCGGGGACCTTGCAGGCTGCCGGAGTGGACCGTGCACCGGGGAAGCCCCCGCCACGCCGCCTGGGACAGACTGCTCGCCTGGAGGTTTTTCTGCTGCTTTGATATTCTTCTCTGCACAACGAGAAAGCGGTAGGGACAGCGTTTCCTGCATATTACAGCCCGGCGTTCATAACAGCCGCGGTTTCTTTGTTCGCTCCACGGAAGCGCACACGTGGCCGGTGCCATTTTTCTGGACTCCACGTGGTACCGTCCCCCTTTGTCTTTGTTCTTGTGTTTAAAACCCTCACCTTTCCATCCTGCACAGACTCTCAGATTTTGCATTGGTTTTTCCCTGCATGTTATATATATTGTTCTAGTTTTAATAAAGTTTTGTTTCAGTTTTCCAAACGTTCAGAGGTCTCACAAAATCTTTTATTTTTTTTCCTTCTCGTATCTCTGCTTTTGAACCCTTTTCTCTCCCGGAGGAGAGGGGTTCGGGGATAGGGAAGGACTCGTCCCCGTGCATCGGCTTGCCTCAGCCGACCGGCGACAGCATCTTACTGCACGGCTGGCAATGAAACCATTACGTTCTCCTTCCGTGATCATCTCCTGTGTGCCAGAAACACAAGAAGAGACAGGATCATGCAGCACCTGCTTCTTTCCGTTTCTTTCTCCTCAGTCTTTTTTCAGTTTGATTCGGTTTTGGTAGCCAAGTGCATCTCCATGGATAGTTAAGATACTCAAGGCATTTCCTAAGGTTGCACCCCTCTCTTCTTAGCACTAAGCCACAGCTAAACCTCTTCTTTCCACTTAGCTGAGAGTTTGGGAAATCTTATTCTCACTAATCACTAATGGGTTCCAGGCTAACAATGTCAGTCTCATTGATTCGGCAAGAATTTTACCTTACACCAGCAACCTACTCTCCACCTGTCATCGTCTTGTTACTCAGGAGCTGCATGAATCTATTGTAGCTGTTCTCAGAAGCAGATAATTTGTGTCTCTGTATCAACGCCCAGATGCCAAAATAAGGCTAAAGCGTTCTCGATGAGTGAACTACACTTACCTTTGCAGATCTGGGACCAACCAGCCTTTCCAGAACATGTCAGAGCAGTCCCTGACCTGTAGTGACTGGCACCTGCCTTTTATAGCTGCAAGGGACCAAGATTGTAGGCAAAGATTATTCAGATAAGCACGTCCTGGCTGCAGTCCGAACATCTGCAGGGATGTGACAGGGATGTGACAAAGGCACTTACCTCCTACCCTAGGCTCTCCTAGGCAGGGAGGAAGTCTCTGGGGACCAGCTAATTCGGTCTGAGGACAGATTTGCACCAACAGAGCAGGAGCCAGCAATCCTGGATGAAAGTATACACCTTCTCCTTGACCCGCGTGCTTGTGTTAATGTAAATGGAGGTGGGGACATAGGCGAGCTCATGCTGCCCAAGCACTGCTACCCCGCTGGGGACAAGAAAGCACCTTTGAATGAAGTTGCAGCTGAATTCGCCAACTCCAAACAGCACTGCATTTCCTAGAATGGAGCTTTAGTGATGTCATTTTTTGCTGTTTTGTTAACAGTTGTAAAGAGAACTGGGAATGCTTGGAAGTGTTTGAGAGCTGACATGACAGAATGCAACAACCTTTCAGTGTCTCAGTGGTCGGCTGTGTAAATTAGTAGCTAGACCATTTTACAAATGTATATTATTTACCCAACAGATGCTGTTACAGTCTCTTGTGTAAATTCATAATTAGGCTATGCACTGCTTTGTGAAAATCCTTTAATAACAAAGGTGCCACTGGGTGCCGAAATAATTAAATCAGCCCATTTGAAACAACACTAGTTCGCCACTTCAACTTGGGTGATATAATATTGCACATTCCTGTAAAAACAGCTAGAGAAATTGGGAATGATCAGCTACAAAACATCAGATACAAGGGATAATGTTACCCGTTCAGTAGCTTTGGGTTTGGCATGAGTCTAGTGTCGCAGTTGAAAAAGTTGCAGCCAACATACCAACAGCACAGACAAAGAACAGATGATCCATCTCCTCTGCCATCTATCACGCACAGCATTGCCAACTCCAGGGCTTTACCAGCACTGACATTTAAAACAAAGTATGTGTCAACCATATTAAATAATATACCAAGCTGTGGGTTATTAAGTGTGGGGTAATTTGACCACAGCAATTAAACTGAGATTAAAGAATGATAAAGGCGATGTTATATGCACTGTTCAGTGGGGTTTTTGGAACATATGGAGTCCTGAATATTTCCAAGTGTGAAAGCCACATCAGATATTAAGGCGCATGTCAGTCGCAATCAACATCCTCCTCCTGCGCCATTCCTCCTCCCCATCCCCTCGTGACATGACGCTTTCAAATGGCAATAGTTTTCATTCTGCGTATATTCAACGAAGGAAACATATTCTGACTTGTGTCTCCAGCCTGCAGCCCAAGGGAGGTGTTAGCAACGCAATGGTTTAACTCGGTACCACGCTAAAAACACAGGATTTGTCAGGCTCTTTTTTAAGGCAACAGTGAGTGGGTAACCCATGGACAGTCACTGTGCACGCAGGCCACAGACTCACAGGCAAATAGTTAATTTTCAGACCAGTCAGCCTAGTGAAATATCTACTCTTTCCTCCTCAAAGGGTTTGTGATTGGAGTTGAGTGGGGAATTTGCACATAAACATCTTTTGTGCACACATGAAACCAACTGTATTCAGTCCAGTTAGGTTAAATCCACAGAAAACTAAAACCTAAAGGGCACAAGGCAGCTCATCAGCAATTTGCTCTTACATCATGTCTGCAGGCTTTTCCTCTTCCAACAGGGTGGCCAGACAGAGAAGCAGTCAAGCCCCAGGTCTACCATAGCCAGCAAAAGGGGCATTGGGAAATTAGGGTTGGAATTTCCTATGTACGCCCATATTCATGGAAGTATTTTATTATTTAGAGGAAAAAACAAACTTATAGCTGAAGGTGAACTCACATTCCCACATTAGACAGTTACCAAGCACGCTGTGGAAATGTCCTCAGGTAGCTAGGGAACAGACTTGCTTGGCAACTGCAGTAAGCGCGGGTCAATTATAACTCACCTAGCCTTAATGTGCACAGATAAAAATCCTAATAAAATGATCGAAGCTCATAATCCATTTATAAACAACATCTCTTAGGATGATCCTGATGGAGAGCACCACCACGGTGCTCCTCATAAATACCTCAGCCTTCCCTCTCTAATACTTCCAGGTGGCTGCCTTCTGGACATCTTTGAAAAGTCAAGTAAGCAACGTTTCTCTACTTTGCTTACTTCAAACCAGAACAACTCAGGTATAGTAAACAGAGATTTTTGAATATCCACCTGTATTTTAAAAGCCATCTTTTCCAGAAAAAAAAAGAGAAGCAGCAGAATGTGAAGAAAATTTCAAAATCATTAAAGAAAAACAAAGCAACATTCTAGTAAATCATATATGCGGAGAAATACATACATTCATTAAAAGAACCTCTGTTTAGAAACGTCAAAAGAGAACTTAAAATATTCCCAGAACTCAATGAAGCATAAATGAGGAAAAAAAAAAAAAATTAAAATTGCCTGGAAATGACTGTGATATGAAACAGTCCACAATTGCTAAAAAAAAAAAAAAAAGCAACATACCCAGCCCTGATAGGCTATTGCATCCCTAAAAATGAAAACAGCTTACCTCTTCTTTGAAGGCCTTTACGCCATTAAAAGGAAGGCAGTCCTTGCATACCTTTCCCTACTTGCTTCTCTGTAAGCACATAATTATATATGCAATAAATGCAGCTGCTCATATTCTTAAAGACGAGCACATATTTCATTCAAAAGGAAAGGAAAAGGGGGAGGAGAAAAAGGTTGTTGGATCATGGACGATAGCTCCATTGCAGTGATCGCAAAGGAAGGAACTGTCAACACAAGCCCAGCCTCTGCACTAAAAACTATTTCAAAAAGTTAATAGAATTGTTAAAATTATAGATTTGTATGGTTTTATGTTCTTATCTAATATCTGTATAACACAAAATGTATGTCCTCTGCACTCCACCTCTCTTGTTGCTTTCTTTGTCCTTCACTGGTACACTAATAGAATTCTTTTTCTAATGGTATCTATTTAATCTTCTGAATTTAACTTCTTTTCTCTGGATCTTTGAATGCAACCCAGATACGACACACCACTCTGCCTTTTCCAAATGGAACTTCCAACAAGCTATAAAATTGCTTTAAAAGAGATGATGCTGATGTGGAATAAACTGTGTTTGATCTTACCAAAGACAAAATTTATTCCAAGAGAAGAGCACAGGGACCAGAACACAGTGGCCACAGAGACCTCTGCAGTCTGAGCCAGCCAGCCAGCCAACTTCCTCTTCTGAAAGTTTCCTCTGGGCTAAGCCACAGCATCAACCTACTGTGATACAACGAGTATTTTTAATAAGGCTTCGATCACGAGTTAGCCCTTCTCAAAGGAAAAAACAAACAGAAGAAACGATCTCAGAAGTAAAGTTGACTCGTCATCATTCCCAAGAATTTCTGAAATCTCCAGATGTGTCCAAGCCCTAGTGCTGGTCCTAGACGTCGGACTCTGCAATACCCAGGCAGTCTCAGGGCCACAACAGCCAAACCAACAAGTGCATATTATGGTATATAAGGGCATTTCTGCTTGTCTGCTCTATAACTGGCTCAAAGTTGCCCGAAGGGCAGCTCTTTCAAGACCTGGGCAGCAGTTTTTATTCTGCTCGGTTACAAACTATTTATCCACCTTTGCCATTTGTGACTAGCGCTAGTACAGGCACATATTTTTTCTCATTATTTATTGTTTTTATGCCCATAGACCATGAGAATGAAATAGACTACAGTAAAATAAACCAGACTCGTAAATACTGGACTCAGAAAAACTTCTCTCTGCTGTAACAACAAATTCCATGGCACCTTCTTTTTAATAACTGAGCTATAAACCTCTCAATAATGAGCCTTGTAATGGAAACACTAAGTCTGCCTTTACTGCTGTGGCCTGAACTTGCTGCTATAATCAGCTATTTTTATTAGTTGATTACACCTTAGAAAAACGACTGCTGGCAGCATACGTCCTGTTTCGTTAGAGACACTCTGAAATACTCCTCCAAGGTGATATTATAACTGAGAACCAAAAGAAAGAAGAGTGAAAGAGAGGGAAAGAAAGAGATAAAGAAAGAATGGGGGGAAAAAAGAGTAAAAATAAGGGATGAGGGGAAAGAAGAGAGAAATATGTGCAATGGATGACAATCTCCTGACTTGTCATTTCCAGCTCTCACGTCCAATGCAAAAGGTTGCTCAGGCGCAGCCCCTGCTCAGGCAGGGTTGGTTTTGGTCCTGGGATGTCCCTGCCACCTAGCCAGTGGCCTGTGCCACCCTAGAACTGTCAGCAGCTTCTGGGCTCTCCTGGGTATCTGCCGCTCCAGGTAGCCTTGGAGTCCTGCGGGTCAAAGTCTACCACCACCATTACAGCCATTACTGTTAATTTTCTTTCTTATTCTGGAAACCTTGTGGATTCCTGGTCATTTCCGAGGGCTTTGTCTTCTCCCCGGTTTCCCTGAAGACTTCAGCTGGCATATGTTCACCCGGTATATTGAGCCTGCAGATTCCTAAAGCTTTTTGCGACCCAGATGAAGATATAAGTGGTACATATTATACACGAGTTTAGCCTATGTAGTTTACTCCTTTTCCTAAGCAAGTCATGAGTTTATTTCACTGTTTTAACTGTGTCCACGGCATGCTGAAAGCCTACATGACTTCCTGCCTAAATAACATTTCACTAACTTCCAGCTGTGTTCTCCAGAGGAACCAAAGAGGACACAGGAAAGATGTCAGTAGTTGGTCTTTTGCTAAAAAATCTTTCAGAAATACAAGGTGCAATGCAAACCAGAAACACCCTATCTATTTTCTTCCCTTTAAGAGTAAGTCTAAAGCCTTTAAAGCTTTGTATTGAAATGCCATTACCAGTATTATCTGTGCAGGTGCAGCTCCACACTGAGTGTCCCAAGGACACCTTGGCATGCTCTATCCTTACCTTAGTGAGAGCTGGGGCCATTTCTACAAGGATCCCGCATTTCAACAAGTGCTTTCACTTAACAGCAACGTTATGATGTTGCTCAACAGTGAGATATGACAGACAGAATACATAAGGCACTTATGATACGCTGTATGACTAAGTATTGCAATGTGCAGACAAAATCCTTTGACCTTGAAAAAAGTACAAGTAAATTATTTGTAAATATAATTATGAAGGGCACATGGTTTCAACATGATGACAAACAAAATTAAACGTGCAAAAGGAAGGACTTTCAAAGAGGTTTTTTTGACTGTGCAGAAATTGTACATTGTTTTCCTTGCTAGAGTCCCAGGCAGCATCGTGCATATGCAGTTAATCATGTCTTTGTTTATACAGACATGTTACAATTACATCCAAGTTTTCCTAACTCTTCCACATTTAAATGAGAACCACATCGCTGACCATAGGACAGAGCCAAATGCTGTCCTGTAAGGAGGGAAAACACAGATCCTGTGGATCTTGTCTCAGCTACAAGATCAGGAGGCATTAATTACATGCCTTTATAACCTAATCTCTCAAAAAACACTTTCTAGCACTGTTCCCCCAAAGACTTCAGAATTTAGCCCACTTATGTCTCAAGCTGCTTAAAAATACTAAAACCTTTTGTGATCCTGCTCTGTAGGAACTTCCTTCTGACTTGAGCAGAGCCAAGATCAGACCCAAAGCAAGCTCTGTCCTCAGCCTTTGCACACAGATCATACCGCATTTTGTCCAGTCTTCAGGGACCAAAAGCTAGCAAGATCCATCATACCCTTTAAAGACAAGCACTCATCTTCCCAAAGGACAGCTTGTTCCGCTTTCGTAGCCCAAAGAAGTTGGGAAAGTAGGAAAGAACACTTAAGGGACAAGAAGCAGAAATGAGATTATTCTTTATATATTTATATAAATAGATAAACGTTGTATATTCATATAATACTATATAATTTATATAATATATATTTTCAAGGTATAACTCATATATTCAATCTCTATCGAATTCCCTGCCCCAGGTCTCCAATCCCCTCAGGAAAGACCTCAAAAAACATTTCTGTGAGGAAACAAGTCTTCACGAGAGGGGAATGAGCTTTTCACACACCCACACTGACAGAATACATGTTTGTGTGGTTGCCCCTCTGGCAGAGTTCCAGTTTGGAACAGGTTTAGGGAGGGAAGGGAGGGAAGGGAGGATACCTTTTTCTCTTTTTCTTGTGAAGAAATACAGTAGATTAGTCAATGATACAAGAAGGTCTATGCAAAACTGCTTTCAGCAAGATGCACGTTGCATCCCTCAGTCAGGCAGCCCCATTAACACAAGTGAAGGTGAGCCATATGCCGAGGTGAGCCATGGCCTCAGAGTTCACAGTAGTTTGAGCATCACATCCTCAGCCACAAGGCAAGTCTGTCACAGGTGTGTTCTAGGGCAGGAGCACAGAAGCAGAGACTAGAATAGCATCACTCAAACAAAGCTTTTGTGGTTACAGAACAATTACTGGAGCTTTCATAAACTGCGCTGGTTTATTGAACAGGAGAAGTCTCCTCTGCAATGTTGTGGAACAGCAGTCCCCACAAATGACTGAAGTATAGCCACTATCTTTTTCCTTTTCTTTTCCTTTTTTTTTTTTTTTTTTGATAGCTTTAATTTGCTTGTTCTTTATGTTCATTGGCAGCCCTGCTAAAATGTATCTTTACAACCTATTGTCTTAGGTAGATTATATCAACAGCTCCAGATGGACCACTTTTAAAAATAAATTCTGCTTTCCCTTATCATTGACAGGAATCACATTTACATATTCTCCTGGTGGAACTGATAATGCACCAGATGATTAATGTGCCTCGATGTACTGATACCTGTAGACTGTTTGATCAATGTCTCGTAAAGAAAGTGTCTTTCATTCAGTATGCTCAGAGTCCAAAAACACCCTGTGATTAATGTAACTAAATGTTTGGGGTCAGCTGAAGCTACAGTTCTTGTTCCTGATTCAATATCAAACTGAAGATAGGTCGCAGGAGAGTGGATTAGTCATGTGAAGAAAAAGTCTGAGCATGCAACTTCAAACTATATCCTTAAGGGAAGCTACAGAAGAGTTCTAGCATTTTTTAGTTACTACTACAGTCATCTGCACCATTCTTCCACCTCATTGTTAAACAGAACAGCCCAATGTGCTAAGCCTTTTAATGCCAGGATATTTTCAGTATAAAATAACTGGGTTTGATTCAGTCCTTGGCATTGAAGCTTGGATTTATTCAGATTTATTTATTACAGTTAGTGAACCATGAAAAATCCAAGTCTCTGAAGTTACTCCCCAAAGAAAACCCTTCTATAGTTGGAAGATAACAAAATGTCTAATGAACACAAGACCTTTTCCTATTTTCACTTGATCAGGCCGGAGTAACACTGAATATTTCTGCTTGTTCTTACAACAGCTGTTTGGTGTCTCATTAAAAATAGATGAGAGATACAGGAAGCATGGGGACCTGCTGAGGAATGGCTTTCACTTCCACTTGCGCTCCTTTACTCTTCTCCTCAAATGGGTAGGAAGTATAAGAGCTATTCAGCCAACAATGGGAACATCTCTTCTTGCCACCCTGCCAGCTCTTTTCCCAGCTTTGCCTCATTCCAACCACATTCCTGATTAGGAGGCAGGACAGTGGGCTAATAAAGAGACTTAGATGTACATGGTCAGTTAACTCCCTCTATGGGGAACTTGGTTGCCTAGGCTTCTCTATAGTCCATAGAAGTCTCTGAAATTAAATGAGATGAATCCAGGACAAAGTATAGCATGCTAGAAAGACAGAGGACGTCTTGTAGGACCTACACCATTGAAGCTGGAAGGACTACTGGTTCCCGAGAAAATAAAGTTGATGTGCAGCTCCCCTAGTCCACCTGCTGTGGTACTGCACCTCCCTCTCCAGCACAGCCTTGGCTCTGTAAACACAAACGTGCAAATACTGTTTAAGCTGATGCTATGTTCCTTTGGTGACTCATGTCCTCAGCTTTTAAATAGACCTCTACCACATCAGTTGAGGGCTGTTTCCGGAGACCTGACCAACACATGGCTATGGAGATGTTCGAAACCTCTCTGCTATCAGACCAGGCGAAATCAAGTGCTGGGCTCCTGTGGAGAAGAGAGCACATGATAAAATAAAGCACAATGCTGTAAATATGCCAGGAGAAGGAAGAAGGAAGAAATCATCACATTTTCTAATCCAAACACCATAATGTATCTCTTAATTAAACAGTGAGCTATATGATACAGAAATTAGGGCTGAACTGTACCTACCTCTATGCACAATGTGCTTGGGAAGAGATGCTCCAGGGAGAGCCTTGCCTTTCCTTCCACGCACTCACCCGGGAACAGAGAGATCTGGTTCAGCTGCCCCCACTGCCCTTCACCGGTCCAGCCCGTGTCTGCAGGTAAGAGCTGACCTTGGGAACAATTCCCGCCAGCCACCTCATTTTCCTGCCACGGGTACACCATCAGTGAGAGTGGAAGTGGCAGTCATTGTCACTATAGCCCTTGCAAGCCCAACATGAATCATCTGACTGCCCTTCACACCAACCACAGAGACAATGCCTTGTCAGCATATGGGACGTATCCCGAAAAATATCCAGCCCACTGAACCGACACCCCTTCCTGTGCCACGCTGCTTCTTATGCTATTGAGTTGCCTCTCTTGTGGCCAGGATTCACAGGCAATTAAGGACAGAGGAGATGACATCACTCATATGCAACATCTGGCAAAAAGAAGAAATGGTGAGATCCACCCCGAACATTGCGGGTTGCAAGGTAGTTAATCTTATAGACGACCTCAGGAGTAAGGCAATAAAAGAACAGTAAGGAATACATTACTGGGAATTCTCACTCCTCTCCACATACCCTCAGAAACTGCCTAAGAAACCACTAAAAACGTAGCCTGGGCCTCAAATTCCTCGTGGCAAATGGCATCTCTGACATCAAGACGCAGCTCGAGGCTTGCTGAAATTCCCAACTGACGAGGGCTTCAGCCGCTGGCTCTCCTGAGCAGCTGGTACACTCGCTGGTTGTACACAGGAAGACGACAAGCCTGGTGCCAGGTTTACATCTGCAAAATGCAATCGCTTCAGCAGCCTCATTTCTGCCCCTCCTTACAGCAAACATACGGGGCCATACCTTGAACTGCAGTGACCACAGGACATTCATTACCCTCCTTCTATAGTGTCCTCCTTAAACATAGCTTAACAGGCCTCCCCGTAATTGCACTGTGGACTTACAGGCATTGGCAACCGGCGATAGCTTTCAACTTAAAGAGACCAAAAGAAGCTCTGAGGTGTATCTGCTATTCGAGAAATACTCGAGACTAATAAACATATCCCTAATACTGATATAGCCTGCAAAAGTTATGCATGAAAAATAACTATTATGAGAAGTATTATCAATAATTTTAGGAATAACATACATGCATAATGAATGAATTTTGCCCAGGGTAATAGCTTGCATCTTGGCCTGATTTAGTATGGAGAAACTCTGCATTATAATGAAAGGCAGAATTATCACGTAGTATAACTGCTAGCTTTATCACTGCTTGGTAGGATCCTAAAACTGTCATCAAAATGTTAAAATTACACTCACTTAAATGATCTCTATAATACCAAACTATGTGCATGTGGATTATTGCCCTCGGAATAATGTGAGCGACTTCACCATCACTGATTTGTAAAACGTTAATTATTCTGCTATAGCGATACACAACAAAATGAAACAAGATGGCACTTTAAAAGCGCGTGGGCCTGAGGAAGAGGCTTTCCCACATACGCTGTCTCGATTACAAGCATGGATGAAATTATTTATTTGTCATTTGAAAGGTTTGGGCTTTTCCTATTTAATTTCTCGGGTATTTTTGTAAATGACACTGGCTTAGGCTACTAAAGCATAAAGGATTTTTCATTTCTGAGAACCAGATTTGATTTGTTTTTTTAAATGGCACAGTAAGAGTTAAATGTGACTTCCTTGCTTTGGGAAGTTGTAGAAGTTATACAGTGCAGTTGATCCCTGAGGAATGACTTAAGAGTGTATCTCTCTTAAGAGTATCTCTGTCTGCACGTACCAAAATCAAATGGAATAATGAAATGGAATTGCTTTATAAACAGAACAAACGTTTTGAGAAAATAAGTGAATGTTATGTACACACTGTTAGACTGGAGTTTAGCTTAGACGGTCCATGGCCAGTACAAACCATTACATCTCTAGCAAGGTGCTGCTGCTGCGTTAGAGATTTTATTGCACACCGCCAGTAAATCTGCTTTTCATCATCAAATACCATTTAATTGCATACAATGTGTCCTATTAATGCACAATATAGCAATGTTTTAAATTAACTGGCCCCATAATGGATTACATAAAATACGAACCCTCTGTGTCCATCAAACCTTTCTTCTTATACTTCACACTTACCAACATTATTTAATTAAAACTCTTTGTTAGAAAGAATAAATCTAATCTAGCCTTATCTTTAGAGAGACTTCAATGTAGCCTTTAAGGACCTGATTCTGGAAGGATCCCTCTACCCTTTCACACTTCGTTTTAAGGTCTTATTTTTTTAAGGTTTTCACACTCGTAATTCGGCAAACACACATCTGCAGATATGAAGACCAGAACAGAAATAATAGGTCATACGCTCTGTCTTCCTCTGCCTTACTTTTATAGGTCTAGAGCTACTGTGAATAGGTTGTAAACTACTCCTCACTCCATCCTAGTCCAAGTAGGGTTTTCCTAATACCCTCTAACAGGAAATATTTCAGCTCCAGAATGAACTCGGTTCTGTTGCAACTCATTCGAAACGTTATCCTTTTCCACAAAATGCTCAATTTTATAAAATCCAACTACATTGCTCTTTAAAAAAAAAAAAAGATAAAAATAAGCCTCTGCTGTATTCATCTCAGGCAAATTAGTTTCTTCAATAACGCATGAGTATATTGGGAGAAACACTTGGAAATGATTGCTGAAGAGGAAGGTTGCATGGGGTGCATCTTCTAAGACATTGAAGAATGGAAGCAAATGGGAGTGAATGAACAAATTAATGATTAAGGAAGATTTATTTATTTATTTATTCTGGAAGCTCTGTCCAGCTTGGCCTCCCAGGTTCGAGCAATCTTTCACTGTCAACATATGCCGTGAGATTGATTCAATTAAGATTAGCGGCACCAGAGAAAAAAAGTGGCATGGTTTACTTTTGATTAGTATTGTCTTTCCTCCCATCTCATAGTGGCTGTGACCCTTACAACCAAGATAGTTTAAATATATTAGATGATGAAAGTAAATCATTTGTCCAGTATGTATAAGCACAAGAGGAAACAAGCTTAATCACCACTTATATTTTAGATGCTTTTATCTTTGTAAGGATTCTCCTTTCCGTTTCACATATTGAATTTAATTTACTTATGATTAACTCTTACTCCTACCTAGACCAGTAGCAATAGTGCTGGAAAAAAAGGGGCAGGGCGCTGAATACAGTTTACTGCATGAAATAGTGTAATTCCCAATATAATTACCTTTGAAGGTGGATTAGTTTCTATCCCTCCTGCATCTGAAGTGCTTTAAGAGTATATAAAGGACACTTAGTTCCCATATCACACATTAGCAGGTAGATTACATTTGAAAATCAGCTAGATATTCAGGGTGTTCATCTCCCTGCTGTCACCAGCATGGCCTACATTTTCTGCTAGTACAAATGGGATAAACTGTCTCGAAAACAATAGAACCAGACATACTTACAGTAGATGAGAACTTGACTGAAAGCCTGGGGTTTTTTTCCTTACATCAGAATGAAGGAGGGAGCTAATTCTCACATTATCCATTCTAGAGAAAAACGTTATGGCATTTTTTCTGTTTTTCACAGTCTCCTAGGACACAGAAAGATGAAATCATTTAAATCAGACAGGTATCCTAGGCTTCACGGTAATACAGATAATAAAAGGTAAAGGAACACCATTTGCTAGTGTGGTTACGTTTTTGTCATTGTATAAAAAGGCTTTATTCAGTTCAACTGAGTATACCACAGATATAGTACACAGTGTACATGTGTGCGGTGCCTTTACGTTTCTAGAGCTCTCTGAAGTAAAGATTAACTAATACATGAATTTAATTAAAACCAAACAGATAGAACAAAACCTCACCTCCAACTATCATAACACAGAAACTCTGCAGACCAATATTGACAAACAGTAGCGCTTTTCTGTTGTGTTGGCCAGCAAAGTCCTGATTCTGGCGCAGCAGGGACATTTCTCCTGACTTACACTACAATTTCAGTCATGGCACAAACGTTTACTTAGTAAAAGGTACTTATTTGCACTCCTGGTGTTTTATAGCAACATACATAAACCCCACGGTTTTTTCCTGAGATACCTGGGGCAGGATCCTTGTCTGGATCCACACCAGTAATACCAGTCGAAGGCTGATGGGTAAAGGACATGAAACAGCCTTTTATCTTTGCCCCAAATTCATATTCCAAACCAGTCTCCACGTGAGTGTAATGAAATCAGAAGTCTCAGTTCGGTCCCCAGTGGCATTAGTTCACATTATAAAATCATTACACATCATTTGACAATGTTGTGCACTGTTAGCATAGAGAAGAACTTGTTCTGGGTCTCGGGGGGGGGGGCGGTCCCCACAGAAAAGATCAGGTTTGTGTGTGATGAGGAGGTGCGGTGAGGAGTGCAGCTGGCTGGTTGATAATGAGCACTTTGATGTTTAGCGTTTTAAGTCCCTTAACACTCATCAAGACCAATATTTGTCAGAATACAAAGAGGGAAAAAAGTCAAATTGTTGTTTTCTAAAAGGGCAACTGAGTAACATTTACCTAGAACAAGTTTAAAGGGAAATTCAGATGTTGGAAAATACATAGAGTCTATTAAAACACCTTTGTCTGTTGCTATTCAAAACATCTTCGACTATTGACATGCTGGAACTTCAATGTAGAGACGTGGATGTTTTCCTATTCCTTTTCTTTTTTTTTTTCCCTTTTAAAGGCAGATTTACAGCATAACATCTGATCTCATACACTTGTCACCGTGATACTCTCCAAAGGCCCTGAAAGACAATGGATCCTTCCAAGTCAAGCAAAAGAGCGAGTGCTTGCAGACTTGGCATCTAACTACGCGTCTGGGGGTATAGGAGAACACAGACAGAACATGCCCCAGTTCACAGCCTCCCCAGCCAACAGTGGGCTGTTTGTAGCCCACTTGCACAGCCTGAAACAGCATATCTTTAATTACTAGGAAAGAATCCCATCTTTAGTTGTAGCTGAAGAAATAAGTCTCTGCAGGCCACGGAGAATGTTCTTTCTCAAGTGAGATGAGCTGCAGTCATAATTGGAATATAAAGAAGCAAGGACAAATCACTAAGCAATTAATTAGCTCTGCAGTTTCAGAGTAAAAGCTATGTTGGCTTTTCAGTCATGGAAAAATCACCGTTCCCAAGAGCATGGCTGGAGCTCTCTGGACAGCTGTTAGGAAACTCAGTCCCCAGAAGTCGCCTAGAGCATCACAACTG
Source organism: Bucorvus abyssinicus (assembly GCA_009769605.1). Lineage (NCBI taxonomy): Eukaryota > Metazoa > Chordata > Aves > Bucerotiformes > Bucorvidae > Bucorvus > Bucorvus abyssinicus. Next base: position 4,885,329 of record CM020040.1, read on the forward strand.
CAAAAACTGAGGGTGGTAAAGTCGGGTAAAGCTGGGTGGAAGCCATCAATTAGCTATAGCATGGTACTTTCTCAAGTGTTGGTCCCATGATGCAAGTCAGGACCAGGCAGTTGTCTTTGTCTAAGCCACGTGCTCCTGTCCTGTGCCACCCTGTTCCTCCAGTGGGATGAAATGGGTCAGCAGGGAGTCAGACAGAGCCAGCACCACGCCGGGCAAAGATTTGAGAAAGAGGAGCACAGCAGCCCTACTTGGGCAGGTCTAACCACAGCAGAACCACCGCCTTACTAAGCTACGTGTCGTACAAGCTTGGCTCTGGCCTGCCACAAGCATTACAGCAATTTAGGTGAGAGATGACTGCAAGGCAGCGGAGGACTTTGGGTTGGAGAGTGTAAGTCTGGATCTCAATGGCAGCCATCAGCCTAAGGCCCACAAAAGCCATGGCTCAGACCCCGAACACCGTTACCTTCTGCATTTGGAGACGTTGTCATTAAGCAAGTTGCACTTCCTTCTATGTCATCTAATTCTCGAGTTCTCATTTTATTTGGGCTTTTGCCTCGTTTTCGTTATCTCTCTGAAACTAGCATGCCATGGCTCGCTTTTATTTTTAAGACTAGTGTTCTGATATAGTTGCAGTACTCGAACAGCCTAGGTTTTAAACAGAGCACCACTCACACTGATACGATAAAATCGGGGGACCTGACAATACCAGACATGCTTTAGGTAACTATAACCAGGTTTATCCTATGTTCCCTTCAGCGTCAATATTAAAAAGAAAAAATTGGGGAAACATATTAAAGAAATGACTGTTCCAAATTGTTCCAAGCCTAAACCTCTCTGCTTTAAATTGCTTCTCCTGGCAGCTGTAGACTGGGGAGGGGAACACGTCCTGGAGATATCTGGCTTCATTCACCATTCACTCCTAAATGGTGTAACAGTTTTATGGCCTTTCCCTAATGATCACCCATTGTGTAGTGGATTGCCAATCAAGGATCACTTAATGACAAAACGGAATAATTTAACCCCTATTCAAATGACAATGCCCAGAATTGCCTACGTCAATGTCTTGACACAACAGAGCCGTACAGAAAGTTTTTCAGCCCAATGAGGTAAATAACTTTAACAAGCTATTATCCCGTAGCTCTTCCTCACCAGCCACAAAAGACCGACCTTTGAACTTTGAACTTTTTCTTTGACTGGTCTCGACCATTCTAACATTTGTGTTAGTCGTTTAAACCTGCAGGTGTAGCCCCTTACAATACCGAATAAAACGGGTGGGCTTCAAGGGTGGAGAAACGCGGGCTCACAGGAGCAAAACTGCAAGATTAGCAAGGGCAGCTCAAAAGGGTTAATGTCCCGTAACTCGCCGAGCAATGGCAAGCCTAACCAAGTCGCTCACCTTGCATCCCGCGTCCCACTGAGGACAACTCCTGGCACCGCTGGCCAGCAGCTGGCTGGGAGCACTCCCTCCCCTGAAGCGGAGCCCATTGCGCCACACCTTGCTGCCCGGGCTGTCCCTGATGACCGTAGCGTTCCATCCCGGCTCTCACCACCGTCCGGTTCTGGGGTTACTTTGAAAACTGCTGCTTGGGTTGCTGAATCACGCAGATAGTCTTGAAAGAAAAATTAACATCCCATCGTGTGACTACCACCAAGGAACAAGTGCGCACGTGTCGTGTGCTCATCCCAACCGGGAAGGTTAACGGCGCCACTGCATTTCATGATTATAAGCTTATGAAAAAGAACGAAACGAGGTGTTGAGTGCGATGGCAAGAGAAGGGAACTGACGGGAAAAAGGTCTGCAAGTACCTGCTATTTCAGTGGAGCCACTTGGAGCAGACTTAGGAAGAAAGAAGCAGCATTTTCAACCAGATACGACTGTTAAGGATCTGCAATAGGCCAACAGGCATTTTAGGAGCCCCACAGAAACCAGAACTAGTGAACGCACTGCGTTAACCACAGCCTGGGGTTTATTGAGCTGATGCAGCGTACAAGACAACTGCCCTGCACCCCATTCCATGTCTTTGAAAGTGAATGGAAAGACAACTTGTACAGCATCAATAACACATACTACACAGCTCCAGGACAGCAAGGTATAAAAGCACCTTAGAGTTTTCCTCTGACCTTTACACTTTTTTTTTTTAACTGAAACCAATTAAAGCTAAGTGCAAAAGTAAGTAAAATGTGATTATTTTTTAATTTTACGACTCTCGTGTTTACTTCCTAAACACATTCAAATGATTTGATTTCACTGTTTTTCACAGAAGGTCAATTGAAAAGGCAAATCAGTACAACACAACCACTTATTGGAACCAGATTTTAAATTTGCACAGTACTTATAAGACTCGCCTTATAAGAACAGGCGCAATATCTTTTGATTTATTTGGACAGTCTGAAATAAGCCACCTCCATTCTAGATCAAGGTTTCAGAATTATGATCAATGCAGTGAGAAAAACATGCACAATGTATATATTTAGTAATAAATTTAAAGAACTTTGAACATGGTTGTAGATATACTGCAATTACCAAAAGAAGGTAAGTTGATCAAATTGGTCACTTTGAATCATTCATGCAGCTCTATTTTAAATAATTGAAATAATTATTTTAAACTCAAAACAGTAATAAAGTACTATCTAATAATAAAATATTTTAGATAATTAGTATGTAACAAAGACATTGTATAATATATACATTATTATGAATGTCCACTGAACAACACCAACTTCGAGAGGAATTTGGGAATTCTAAACCTATATTGTTTAAAAAAAAAAACAACCTTTTTTTGGTTATCTTTTCTAATGATGCCTCACAAAAGCAAACTACACCTGACCCCATCCGAAAGGGCACGTAGATCTGCTCTCTTGAGTAGCTGCTGGAGTCACAGGTACAGAAGTGTTATGAAAAAAACAAGGCTTCATACCTAATAACCAAGCAGAGAAGTCCTACAGACCTGGTCATGGAAACCCAAGCCAGAACTGGAGATGGAAGTGCCTGTCTGCATACATAAATGCTCTGCAATTCAAATTAAACCATGTCAGAGCAGATGGCCCACGGATCCAAATGGGATCAGCAGACCTGCCCTTTTCAGTCACAGCTTTAAATAAAGGGCTAGTCAGGAGTGCCCAAAAGTCTATGAATCCGGAGCAGGTTATCTCAGTGAGATGGTCTCTGTCGTGAAAAAAGACACAAATCACCTTCAGGATAAACGCATTCCTGGCAAGTTCAGTAGAGATGATAAAGGGAGAAGGAAATACACTTTTTTTTCTGAGAAGAAAGTGGATGTGTGTTCCTAGGCAGGCAAGTCGCTTCCTCTGCCAGGAGAAGACATTGCAGCATTAGAGCTACCAGGGCAGCTGAGCCAGACACAGTCCCACACAGAACCTCCCAGCTGCGGGTGAACCTGGACCTTACCAACATACCGCACGCTTAGATGCAGTAGATGCAATCACAGTGTTGACTGATTCAAGACCAAGCACTTCTCTCAGTTTCTGGTGTAAATGTTTGGATCTCCAGCAATTTTCTTCCCAATTTCCCTTAGCTTTCTTGTGTTTAACACAAAACACGTCCACACCATGTACCAGAAATAATTACACACCCTCAAAGAATAGGCTGGATACTTCAAATAATTGCCCACTCTGTCCCTGACACGAGTAGTAAAGAGCCAAGTTAGAAGGACAAAGAAAGTTTTTAAAGAAATCGGCACTCATTCTACAGGTGGGCATCACTTCAGGTGTCAAGTTTGGAACAGATATACTGGACACATCGATACGCACAACGTGTACATTGAAGTACTTTCTTTTAGGCAAAAGAATCAAAGAGAAGTTTACGAGAATACCAAATACTCAAAATCACTTCAAGCCCCCAGCTTCACCACGAGACATGCCCAAACCGCTGTCTCTTCCCTCAGAGCTCTCTCCATTTCCCTGGAATCCCCAGTTACGGTTACTTAGACTCTCCGGTGCCAGCCACACACGCTGACCGTGAAGCTCCGCGGTGTAACGCTCTAGCTCACTGCGGGTGAAGACACATATCGCCGCATGAGGATCTGACAGCGCCTTATCTCTGGCCTTTTGCTGTTGACATTTGTCACCAGTTCAAAACTTATTATAGCCACCACCTCCGTTTAAATTTACAGATACGTTTTAATTAATGGGGGAAATGTGTTATCTCCTTTGAGCAGCGCCTGGGCTTCAAGCATTTGTTATCTCCGGTGTGAAATTTAGGCTGACAAGAATCAAGGCTTCCCACGCCGCAGCTCCGCGCCGGCGGCCGGGCGGGCAGCGGCTCCGGGAGCGGCGGCCGGCGGCGGCGGCGGGGCCGTACGGCGGAGCTGCCTGACGAGAGCCCTGCCCGAACGAGCGTGCAGAGCACATCTGCCTGGGCTGCGGGAGCTGCGTCTGTGTGACCAATTCAGCGTCTGGGAGTTAAATGATTGGTAAAGAGTTTAATTGTGAGTAAACAATAGCGCGTTAAGGAGCGGTAAACACAGCAGAGGGGACTGAGGGACGGGGCGTTCAATCGCACATGTGGCCGCTTCGGTGCGTTCGTTAACGATCTCGCCCGTCTGTACCTTCTGACTGCTCCGAGGGCACTGTCGGTCATCTCAGCGCGCTGCCTCCTCCCGCGGCTCCCCCCCCGTCCCCGCCCGCGCAGCCGGGGCCAGCGGTGTGCGCGCTGCCGGCCGGGGGCAGCCCGCCCCGCATCCCGGCACCACCACCACCACTCCCGCACCAGAGAGGCGAGATGGAAGCGTCCAGAAGCTTGATCAGACGGCATCAAGCGCTCGCTAAACACCTGGATTAGGTTTTTTAAAATAGTGACCTGGAGGTAGACCCGAAGGAGTGAGAGCAGTCGCTCCATGACCGCTGTGCCTCAGTTTCCTCCTTCACAAGACAGGAAGCGGTCCGATTCACGGGAGCAGGAGGCGATGGGGATTACTGCAGATCCTCTGAAATGGCAAAACACACACAGCTGAATAAAGTATATGAGGGGAGATACCAATTCTTGTTCATCATTTTGTTTCTTCGTTTTCCCTTTACTCCCATTCTCATTGCTTATTGATTTTTGTTTCCAGCTGACATAAGAGCGACAGCTTATATTAAGACAACAGCAGCTGAAGTAAATTCAACATCACTATATACCATTAAGAAATCTGCTTTTTGGTGATGCATGTTTTCCCCTCCAAGAAATGCCTTAGGAAACTGCGACCACTGCTGAGGGGGACTACAACTAGGTGGGTGGGCTTCAAAAACTGCTTCTCTGCATGATATCCAGTAGGAGAATCCCTCTCAAAACCAGTGAGATGGATGAGCTGTCACCGACCCACTTCATACCCTGCTTTGCAGGGACAATCAAAAATGGGCAAGGGACAGTTCTGGTTTCTTCAATGCAAGATAAAAATGCACAAAAGATGATTGACATGAAGGAACAGGAAGTGTGGTAAACTACTTTAAACATACTCTGCTAGAATAACTCAGTCGTGTGCATCCTTTAGTTGCTGAAAGACTAACCACCACTTTAAAACAATTGAAATCCCTTTATATTGTGAGTATAAGCTTCTAATTAATTTGCCATATTACATGTATCAACAGCTAGACAGAACTGGAGCTTAACAGCAATTATCTTCAATCTGGTTTTGAAGCCAACACAAATATTTCTTCATTTCACCCTTCTTTTGACTCACTGTGTAAGTAGAAGCCAAAAGGGCCAAAACTCCTGTTGGCATTAACGACACAAAAGTGTAACCTTGTTTAAGTCGTGGTGTTGACTCTCCTCGTGCCAGCAACAAACGGGACCCCTGTCTTCACCTGTGGCACTCTGCAATTAAAAGGATTTGATGTAGGCATAATTATGAACTTATGAGACTCTCTCTTGTGAAATGACACAGGCAACAGGCTCGCGTGGTCCCAAGGCGGCGTTTTGATTGCTAGACAGAGACCTTCCCCCTTTCCTGTTAAGGAAAATGAACTGTGGTCTCTCCCCAAACTTACATGCACTGTGCAGACCCTGCACAAAGGTCCCCACCGAGCTGCTCCCACTTCTGAACCCACAGTGAACCAGGAGCTTCTGCTCTGTGCTGAAAGCAGCTCCCTCCCCCAACACAAGCCATGGAGAGGCAAGGCTCCAGCTGGGCTTCTCTCCTCCTCCTCGAGCAGGACTCTCTCACCAATGCTACTAGCAATCAACCGAACAGAGAGGATTAAAAACAAAAAACAAGCACAACCACCACCACCACCACCACCCCTCAAAAAAAAAAAAAAAAAAAAAAAAGCAGGAAGGAAGATGTGAGGGAATAGAGGACTTCCCTGCTTATTCCATCCAGGTTTTTCAGTTGAGATTGTCACCAAGAATATTACCAGAGTTTTGTGCTGGTGAACACAGGAACACCTACTTTCCCTTGGTCGCTGCATTAGCATTATACAAGCAGTGCCCTTAGCCTAGGCTTGACGTGAGCAATGCCCTCTCTCTTTTGCCATTCAGCCCCATACAAGTATTAACAGAGCGAATCGCCAAAATCCAGATGCTCAAACCTGAGGAATGGTTCCTGAAGGGCAGAAATCTCTGACAGAGATTCAAGTGAAGAGAGAGACAGCCGGTCCATATTTGTATTCCTCTGTTTATTCAGTCTTCCTCTGATTATTTCATTAGCTCCTCACTTTTTAATGAGTGTAATCCCACAACTCCCCAAGCATGCACGCTGCACAGCCTGTCCCTAGAAATTATCTCCCTCTGCCTGTTACAAACGCTCTCTCACAAACAAACAGACTGTTCCACGCTGTACACACATATCCATCTAACTAACACAATTTGCCAATTTGCCAAAGGGCAAAAAACTCGAAGCTCCCTTTATTTGCCTTGCTGCTGAGTGATCTCAGCCCCAGTGCCTGAGTCAAGCAGCGAGCTGTGGGGAGATGCCATGCTGCAGCTAAACTCACCTCAACTGCAAGCAGCAGAGCTGCCATCTTGCTAATCAGCTTTAATTTAGCTGTCTCGCAGCTTCATAAGTAAATAAAGACTTACTTAGTGTCAGAAATATCAGTATTTAACCGCAGAGTTTAAAAAGTATGGTAATTAAAGAGTGCCACAAGTCACAGCTCTGTGCAATCCTAACAGATTGTAGGGTTTGCCTTTTTGAACCTCTCAGCACGTTTAGAAACTTGAGCAAAACAACAAAAGGTGTTAATAGCTTTAAGGGGAGCCCCATGCTGATAGATTACCCATTATGGTTATCCACTCGCAGCGAAATGGCAAATAGGTTTGATCAATTCGATTTTAATGTAAAGTGGAACTCGAAAAAAACCCCCAGCAATGAGCAAAGAGAAGACCTTTTGTTGCTAATGTGTCTGAAAAAAAGCACTTAATTGGGTCATAATAATATTAGCAGTTATCACCATCAATAATTCAGGCTTATTTATTACTACATGGTAAAGTTCTGTCAAACAGGACTCGTTCGGGCTTTGTTATACATGTTAACACGAAGCTAGCTGTGGGATGATTGGTTTATATTTCACCAGCTGCTCAAAACTGCGGGATAGCAAGAACTAATGATATTCTTTCTTGGTTCTTGCCTTGCACAATAGTTAATTTGCTGTATGCAGAAATATACGTTACAAATATGATAACCCCCATAAAGTATGAGTAATAAAAAAAGCATTATATCTGAAACAGTGACTGACTAATCTTGCCTGAGCTATCTGTCATAAGGAAAACAATTTCAATTCCTGCATGATTTAGTACTCCTACAGCTTGAGAAACATAAATTCTGCCTCTTCACACAGTTCTAGTCACCTGTGATCAGTTATCTTTGCAAAATCTAAACGAACGTATAATTGTACAATTATAGATGCTAACTCCAGTGTTAAAATTTAAAATGTATTAGTCTCGTAAAATGCCTCATTAATCTCTGGGTCTTAAAGGATATACTTGTCCGGTAATGAGCCAAACGCAGGAAATATGTGTGTGATGGTGGATGGGGGAATTGTAGCTCCAAAGTTATTTCTTTTCTTCTCGCCCCCCCCCCCCCCCCTTCAAATCATTTTATTCCTACAAAATCTGTTTACCAAACGCAAAGAAGTTGTCAGTGACAAAGTCGGCTGTGGTTCTCCGGTCATTAGCTACGGAAATAAGCTGTTTTGAGGATATTAGTTGTTCCTTCTACACGCTATTCCTGGGTTTTAACAGCTCTATAATTGCTGACTGGAACTGCAGCCAGTCGGGCAGCATCGATCCCCCCGCCTCTGCTGACCGCTTCCCCTGCGCTGACGGCAGGAAGCCTTCCATGAGGGTTTACCACCTTCCTCGAGGTGCGGGGGAGAACCACCGGAGCACCTCTGGAATACAGCGCTTACGCCGCCCGGAGCCCGCCGGGCGGTGCCGTCGCCGCCGCAGCGCCGGGGCGGGCAGCGAGGCGGCCAGCGTTCGGGGGAGGAGCGCTGGCGCGGCGGGCGGCGGCGCGGCTGCGCAGGAGGCGGGAGGGCTGCGGCCCCGGAGCGGGGGCAGCGGCAGCCCCTCCGGGAGCTAGTCCACTTGGCATCGCCGAGCGGCTCCTGGAAGGGCTGAAGTAGGCTGACACAATGGCCTGCGAGGCATTAAAATGTAGGAATTAAAAACTGTTAAATTGCGCAGAGGGATGCTTAACCTCAGCCCTTGGGCAACGCAGTGCTGTCTCTTCCCGTTTCTTCGCTTGTCCCTTCTTGAGAGTGCCGTACACAGCAGAGTGGGTTTTTTCAGATGCCTCGCTGCTCAGCCCTCGCTCGGTCTGGTTGCCAGCCCCCTGCCGTACGCACACCCCGTTAGTGAGGGCTGTGAACCGGCTGAACGGCTGCCTCCGAGAGTGCTGTCCCCGCTGCTCCGCGCCGCGCCGCGCCGCTCCGCGCCCGCCCTCCTCCATAGCCCTGCCGGCCGCATCACCCCAAAGCACATCTGGATTCAGAGAGTTGAACCTTTTGATCCCGCAGATGTAACAGCTCCAGACGAGCCTGCCTCTGCAACTGGGGCTGTGCAGATCCCCACACAATTTGAATGAGAAAGGTGAGGCTCTGTGTGGTTCACATGGACAAGCAAATGTTCAAAACGATTTTAAACTGGGAACCATTACTGTTTGCCCTGGAGCTTAAGTGGATGTGGTTTTTCTTTTTTTCTTTTTCTCTCCCTGAAACACAAGTTATCCGGGGCTCAGCAAACTGCCGTGCGGTTCATGACAATAACAGGGTATCACTCAGCCAGTCTGTAGACGGTGCCAAAATAGACTCTTCTTCCCTAGCTGGTGGGTTGGCTTGGGGTTTTTGTTTTTAAACAGCGTGACATTTTAAAAGTTATTAGAGCATTAATGCTGCTTTTAAATGAATAAAGCTTATAAATCTACTGCTATGGAATTAACATAAGTTTACCTCTGAACGCTAGTCTCTTTTTTTTTTCTATTTTACTATCTATTACTTCATTAAATCGACACTGAAGAAGACCAGCCTTGCCAAATTTCTCACTGCACATTCAACTGTTTGCCCATGACAGTATTTGAATGTGCTTATTATTTCTAGTAAAGCCCTTATCATTTTCACTGTGAAATTTAAATCACCCTGATCCAACTCTTCTTAGCTAAAGTCAGCTTTATCAACCACAAGAGATGTGGGATTTTAAAAAGATCTGAGTAAATTCACATTGTTTGGATAAACTCATTCAGGGGGTTCAGCAAATGAAAGCTGAAATAGATATGTATTCCAAGGAGGTTATGGACTGCTTGAAAACAAAGAAGTTAAAGCATAATTTAAAAGAAAAAAAAAGTTAATGGTATCAGTATCTTTTTAATGAGGGCATTCACAGCCCAGGTTTTGAATTGGCATTTCTGTGCCTCGACAATAATTCAGGTGAAAAGTAAAAAAACATGAAACCCTCTACACAAAAATTTTTTTTTCCTCTACAATCCCTTCTGCTATGTTATCTGGTCAGCATTGTGCTATCAAAATGTTAAGGGCTGCATTTATGCATTATCCCACAATTTAAGTAACTGTATATCATGTATATTTAAAACCATCTCTCTGTAGTTTTAATTATCTCAGTCTGCAGGGACAAAACGCAGCTCCCATGCCTGAGACCGAAATGAAAGTGCTGCATGCTGACAGCTAAGATGTCTGTCCTAGCTTGTTGAGATTTCCTGTAAAATTTGCATTGAAAAGGCAGCTTTAAATATACTTAAAATAAAAAGAGCATTTGCATCTAATTTGCTACACTTGCAGTATTAAAGTTTTATCTGAATAAAGACATGTCAAATGGATTTATATAGTTAAGCTGATAGCTTTTAAAGTCAACACAGTAACATCAGCTAAATTCAACAAAGTAATGGCAGCAGCTAATGGCATTTATTAGTTTATCATCATTTACTTAAAAACCATAACATAGATCGTTTTATTTTCACATTACTGTTTGTGATGCTTTGACTCAGTTTGTATTGATTCCATAAATTATGGCGGAAACTGACATTCATCTAACAGAGTTTTCCAAGCTGTAAATGTTGGCTTTAGTGGGAAGCAATTGAACACTTGCCACACAATGGTTTGAGCTGTGCTAAAACATCTACAAATAAACACATTTGGCAACCATTTTAAAATAGGATTGTTACTTGTCTGATAGTGACAGAAGGCGTTTTGTTACTGATAAGGCTCTTATTACAAACCACTGCCTGTGGAATCTACAAGTTGATCACACAAAGTGCTAAGCACATTCACCCCATCCCAGCAGAGCGCTGGAGCGTTAAGCTTTGTTTTAAAGATATGCATAATAGTGAGCAAGTCTTTATGCAGTACTTCCCTTCTGCAGACTGCGAGGACTTCACAAAGGAGATCATCACTGTTTACACAGACGGAAACTGAGGCTGAGAGAACCCAAATCACGCCCAGTGCTGCAGTGGGACTGGATGTGGTGAGTCCCAATTTGGTGTTCTGCGCATTATGTTTTACTGCCACCTTATGCTCCTGCTGACTTCAAAATGTCATCATCACCTGCCCAGACTTCAGCGGAGCTGCTTGCCAAAAGCACTTGCTTATGATAAAGATTGTTGAAGGGGCCTGAACGTTACAGAACAGTCTTTTGGCTGTAAGTCCAGTGCATGTCCTGCTATAGCTCCCGTTTCCTCCTCTTTTTAGTGATAACTACTAAAATATTGCTTAAAATTTACCAGGAAATACTAAGCAATATTTTATTGCTACCATAAAAACTGGCACCCACACGGTTTGACTTGTAAACATTTTGGGTGTGGACACCTAAATGTCATCACTCGGTTATACAGCTGCATTGAAAATGACATTAAAAATTTCCAATCATCAGACCTATCCTCCTCAGTGACATCTATGCCTGTTTTTCAGTGGAAGACAAAAAGCCAACTGAATTTGAGATAGGATTCATTTTCAGAACTTTGCACAGAGTCAACATTCTTGCTAATGGGAAACCCATATCTAATTCCCCATGTCATATTCTAAACCTTTAATTCCAAAGAGATCACCAGCTTCTCTCTTTTTTAATTTTTTTTTGGTAGCAAGGCCATATTCCCAAGAAGAGTGACAATCACAAGTCACATTTGGCAAGAATTTGAAATGATCGTGCTTTGTTCATGCCATTTATTCTAATTCTTCCATACCAGTGGGCTTTGTTCTACTGTGTCCTCACCCTGAACTCTGGCTTCTATTTCAGCACACATTTGTAATTCTCCGTCCCTGGGCTGAAGAGCACAAACCTCCGGCTCACCGGAACAGCCTGAGACAGCTGGAGCGATGGATTCTGAGGCATAGCCATCCTTCTTCAATTGCCGCCTCACAGCTGGTCAAGTTCTTATGTGTAACTGCTGGGTCGGGCAAGAAGGAGAGAGAAGGAACTAAAAATTGTATTGACCTTCACTTGGAGCCCCACTCTGACCTCATCCAATTCAACGGGAATTCTGTTCTTATTTTAACAGCAGCTGGATTGAGTATTTAAATGGTTTTATTTTATCGAAGATCACTAATGAAAAACTACTGCAAAAATTTGTTTGGGAAAAAAAGAAGTTGAGGAAAAACATTATTTCTTTTGCCGTGTAGGCTCTCTTCCTTCAGCTCAAGGCACATAGTCGTAACCTACTAGAAATGCATATCATGTTTTACAGCTGTTTTAGTCATGGTGGACAGAATGACAATCCCAAAAGTTTCCATTGTGCCACAGAGACAAGATGTGTTGTTCTCCTTGGGGCTGGAGGAGAGACACCACCTCTAGCAAGACTCCTCCAGGGGAGAATATTATGGCACAAGTGTTCTGAAACAAAAGCCCAGAGCCAGGTAGCTGCAGCACTGCAAATAGCATCAATGTTTAAAAAGTAGGGCAGCTTAAAGGAGGAGAGTAGCTATATTCAAAGTCAGAGATAAAAAAATCAACCTCTTGGGTTTCATCCAAATGCAAATAGAAAGCCAAGGCAGCTGCTGAAGAACTGGTTCCTGCCAGCTCCACCTGAGACAGGGCTTTTGAGTATAGCCCCATAGCAGTTTCATTTGACCTGAAACCCCAGGGGCCATGGGAGAAGTTTCCCATCCCGTCACAGACACAGGCTGGAGGAACTGTTCTGAGCAGTAATCCCTCTAGAGTAACATGAAGCGGAGCAACCTCACTAAGTTCACGTCCTTTCAGTTGCATCTCACTGCGTTATGGTGAGTTTTCCTTTTTATTTCAATCTTCTTATACTTCAGACAGCTCATTCCTAACATGTTCTAGCAATGGTCATTCTCCACTTTCGTTCTCCCCCACTGAGGCCCTTCCTACCCCACGTAGGAATGAAATGGCACCCCAGCTGGTGTTCATACTGTAGCAGGCATGATAATGTCAACCAGATATAGGGCCACATCCTCAACCGATGCAAATTATCCTAACTTCATTTAATTCAGTGGAGCTCTGGGTGTTTTCTATCAGATAAGGATGTGGACTTTAGCATTAATCATGTGCAGAGTAAAAACCCACCATTTCAAGCTTCATTATGAAACAAGTGCTACATTAGCACTGAGCATGGAAAATCTCAGAATTTCCTTTTAATGATCTTGAAGATTATCTGCAGCAGGAAAGAAGAAGTGGAAAATCTGTCATAAATATCACTGAATATTTTTAATAGCTGAAAGCTAGGCTTTCTTTAACACTCCTGCCTGAAAAAAAAAAGCGAACCCCAGAGACTATTCATTAACTAGGAAGCAAGGGAATCAGTTTGTCATTATTATGCATGTGAGACAGAACACAATGGAAAGACAAAGTTCTCAGGCCTAGAGACAGCATAGGCTAGGAAAAAAGTAGACGAGCAAGTGCAGCCGTATTAAAATATAGCTAAAATACGGTATAAATATGGAAATTACTCTGAAAAATCTCAGGATGCACCTATTAAACATTGGCTGTTGCAGCCAGTTCTTTTCTCATCCTTGGTAACCCTTTTAGTCACTACACATCATCTGACGGCAGCAGGAAATACCTGTGATGGTGACTTGCTTTTCAGTTCCTCTAGTGACAGCTGGAGACAGCTTACACGAGTCGAGTCTGCAGTGGACTCCCCCCGCTCCCAGATTGTGTGTAGTGGGTGCACAGAACACCGTAATTCTGAGAAGGCATCAGAGCGCTGCTGCTTGAATTGACTGTTATGGCTTTAACTCTAAAATGACAGAAAACGATCCTTAAATCAACCTTAACCCCACTTTCCAAGCCCTAGTCTAATGTTCATGCACACCCCCCCCAGTCTGCTCCAGTACATGTGCATGTCCCAAGAATACCTGAGGTGGGCTTAGGCATGCAGAAATACCTCTAACACTGTCCTGACCTCAGAGCAAGACATAGAACCCCATTTCCTCTTCAAAGTGGCCGTGGAGGTGAAATAAGTTGCAGCTTTGCACACTGTCGCAGCATGCTCTATGAGTCTAAACCACACCACCCCAAAACCTTGAGAAGTGTCCGTGTAATGAGAATAATGCTTGACAGGAGGACACAAAGAACTGGTCAAGAAAGTTGTAGTTGTGATAGTGTTTCTACAAGATCGGCTTCCATAGATGCAAAGGCTGGGTGAAGAAAAAGCATCTTCTCTCTTTCACAGGGACTGGAAGTCTGCTATGAATTACCTGTTATTTGCTAACAAGACACAAACAAAAAATATTGTGAGTACCCATGTTCTATGGGAAAGGAATTAACCCCATAGATAGTGCTGCATTTTGCTGAAGTTTTTGACAGAACGAGCACCCAGGAAATCTTCACTAGAAAAAGGGAACTGGCAACTCCTGCCTTTATAACAATTATCAGTTCGCTTTAACTGCGTTGGGTGATGAGGAGCTAGAGGAGGTTTTGCTTAGCTAAATTTCGTTATGCTCCCAAATCATGCTGACACATAATTTCACTCGCACTTGTCTACAAAAAAATCTTTGTATCTCTATTTCCTCAAAATGACACCCACCTTGTATCCTTACCCCGCAGAAATCTTTGAATATAGGGAAAACAGCCCTTTTTAAATTTTCTTTCCCTTGTAGCTGGTTAGTGACAAGTTTGCCCTCTTTTTGGAGTCAAACTTTTGCCAAACAAAAAAACCACCAACAAAACCTTTGTGAGAATTAAAGGAATGAATATGCAAGCTGCACAACCCCAACAGCCAAACAGGAAGAATAACAATAGAATTGTAATTAAAACATTACCATTCACTTTATGGACTGATTGCTGCTGCCCTTCTCCTCTCCCTTCTGAACCAGTCTTTCATTTAGGGTTGGAGGGAGCAACACAAATCTCTTGGCCTCAGCTGCGAACCAGTAAGGCCGAAGACTTACAAAGGGAGTCAGTTCTGCCCGTGCATGGCTCACAAGCTCCCATGTATGTGTTTACTGAAGGATGGTTTCCACACAGCCATTATATTGTATTTTTGAATACCAAAGATTCAGGTCTTGAGAAATTGTTTTACTCACTTCTCACTAAATAATGTGCCAAGTTGAAAAAACCATCTTTGGTGATCTGGTAATCGGTCTTTCCTACTACGGTCTACTCTATTGTCCACAGTTGAGATAATGAATATTAAAATGGCACAATCCATCCCACAGGGTGTTTTTCAAATTATACAGAGCACAACAGAATCCCTTTTCTTGCTGTTGAAATGCCGCCTTCTTTGGGGGGAACACAGGAGATATGGATGAGTGGAACATAACACTGTGTAGCAAAGAGGGGAGGAGAAATCCACGCCAAATATAGCAGGGCAAACCTTTAATCTTACAGAAAAATGAAAGGGTCGTTGCACCTTTGCAGCTCATTTGATATCATCAGCCCCTGTGCACAAAATCAGAGATGCCCGTGTGTAAACCACAGCTGGACAGATGCGTGCAAACAGAGCAGGTTTTGTAAACGGCGACGGCACCAGCACACAAGTTACTGAGGCTCACACGTACATTTTGATGTGTGTGCGAGATGGAAGGGCTATCTTATACCTGTATGAGGAGAACAAACACTACCTGCATGTTGAGGTCCCAAAGACAATTCTTCCCCTAAATTATAGAATACAGCCCCAGAGAGGTGAAAGGCAGCATCAGCCTGGCTGGGTGCTGACAAGATATCCAACATGTCTTGGAATTTCTAACGTGGTGCTTAGATCCCAAAACATCTCTTCTCTGGAAACCACAGGGTTTCACTCTAGTTTGGGTTTATAATAAAATTATTTCCATTTATTAAATAACAATTCTCTAGAATTCTTAGAATGGCAAAAATTCACAAAGACAGTAAACTTGAGCAGAACTTTTGAAAGTGATCCCAACCAACAGAACTCCTAGTGGGTTTGGTGAGAGACGAGGCCCACAGTGAAGCTGGGTTTTCAAATGTTTTATAAGCCTTACCTCAAGAATCTTTCAACTCCAGAATCAAACAGAAGAGCTTTCCAAAAGCCTATCCTGAAACCCTCATCCATTTATGTAGATAGACAGAATATTTATCTCACAGTTCCACGCCCTTTTCAGCCCAGAAAAGAACCTCCAACATTTCCTCTAATAACCAGAAACAGAGGCTGCTGCCAGGGGGGCAGGCATGGAGGGTGAGTAGGTCCATACCCTGCAACTTCAGTGGTAGTTCAGCACTCCCTTCCCTCCCATCCAGAACTTCTCTGCATGTCGTAAGATCAGCCTTTTTAAAAAAGAAGTGGGAAAATATAGTGTATCGTGTTAACTTCCCTCCTTCTTTAAGATATACTGTACAGGTCATAACTTATCCTTTTTAATAAAAAAGAAATAAATTTACCTTTTGAGTGTCATTTCTGACCACTGCTGCCCCTTTGCTAAAGCCACAGGGCTTCACAGTAGACAGCCTGATGGAATTCCAGTTCACAGCTTAATTTTCCTCCTGATAAAAGAGACAAAAAGTTCCTTTCAGTAAAAATAAAATTTAATATGGTCCGCAAATTTGATATATTACAACCTCCGACCTCAGCTTAATTGTTCACAAAGGGCTAACGGTACTGCTGGCAAGTAAATGACTTCTACAGAGTGTTGCAAGTCTGATAGCTCAAGAGAAGGGGAGCAGCAGTCTGACAGATAATCAAAATTTTTAATGTGAACCATAGTGAGAGAGGTTATTCAGAGCACACCCAGACTGTAGGAGCCTTCCACAGCTGCCATGGTAGCTCCTTAGGATGAGAAATGCTTAAACATCATCCTCACTCAACTTCGTTAAGTGTTGCTGCTGTTAGTTACCAACCAATACAGAGTCTGACACTTTACAGCAACAGACAGCAGCGATCTGGGATCTGCAGAGACGGAAACATGGTGCTTAAATTTCTTTGAGGCCAAAACTGTCCCCAGTTCTCTGGCCTTTGAGAGCTTTTCTTAGAGTTTGACAAGGAACCAAGGGAAAGAGTGTGCAGACAAAAAGAAAGGAGTCATGCAAAACCACCCACCACTGGCCCATGGCAGCTGACCTTGTAAAGGCTACTGCAGAGAGCAGGGTTCCAGCGAGGCGGCTGGGTCTGCCGCTGCTTACGCAGGTTTGCAAAGGGCCATAGAGGGCAGGGCAAAGGGAGGGTGAGGGAGAGGCAAGGGGGAAGGAGTGGTTTTTGTCCTGGCTCTTTTCATTTGAGAAGTTAAGGAAGGACCAAATTTGTTGCATTATAACACAATGAATGAACCAGCCCATGGAGGTTAGGAGACCATACTGACAATATTACCAGACAGGTCTTTACGTTCTCCTTTTGTTGGGAGCACACAAAGCAAGTTACTCTGTGGTCAGGAAGACAGCATCATCTGTAAGCTGGTTTAGCTCATTGTCTTTATTGTATTGGACAAAGGCAGGAAAATCACATAGCTGTCCTGACAGTTGCTTTGGTAGCTAAGGGAGGGTGGCTCAGAGGCTGATGCAGGTGAGCAGATGCTCACTTGCAGAGGCTAAAGCAAACTAAAACCAGTGCCTGTTCCTCCAGGATACTGAGATGCCAGCAGCAACAAAAAGCATTTATTTTCTCACTGTTAATCTGGAGCTGTATAACATCATGAAAAGAGCAGACCTATTAAAGATACAGCAGCAGTGTGCATGCATGTCTAGAAAGGCAGAGCACTCACTGAAGTCCTGCACCGTGCATATATTTACACCTTACCAGGCACAGGTTGTTAGCAGATGTGCTTATAGATAGTGCGAACGTGGTTCCTCCTTCCCCTCCTGATTCACTGTGGGGTCAGAGACATCAAACAGCTCCCACAGAGAGCATTTGCAGCCCCCAGAGACCACCGACAATTGCATCTGTTCTGGCAACTGTCGCTCACCCTCAGGGTCTTCTCCGCAGTGGGTTGCCACTTGCGGGCTGAGGCTTCCAGCACAAAGGAACCCAAATTGGATTCTACTAGAAAAAGGAATTATAAAACCCACGTGCCAGGTGAGAGGGTAAGTGCCTGACACCTCCTCCCCAAAATGTGGAAGACAACAGCGACCTCCGCGCTACCCTGCACCGGCACCCCCCAAGCCATGGATGGATCCAGCCTCTCTGGGATCTCCCTGCGAACACCACATCGGAGGAGCAGCACCATCGCCCCAGCACACTAACTCTGCTACGCACCATTAACAACCATGTTGTCTGGCTTCTTGACAGGCAGAAAGGGTGGTGAAAACTACGCCTGCCTTCACGCTGGTGAAAGACAGCTGAGCTACCTACCTATGCAAACGAAAGGGAAAGAACATTTTTAGATGAGAGGGTGTCTGCATTTAAACATAGCCAAAACCACCCGCCTCTTCCTAAGTTAGGGATGCTGATACATCCAGCAGCCACTATTCATATTGGTTGTCTCAGTGTCACCGTAAAGCAGCTACCAAAGCCTTCAGAAGTTCATATTTCAATTTTAAAGCTGAGGCTATTTTAGCTAATGCCCCCAAGGCAATTGTCTGGTCAAATGTCAGAGTTTATTTGCTGAATGAAATCTCTATGTTTATGAGATCTCTGCAGGTTGGGAATGACATTAGACTCCATTTGAGCCTCTCAGATTATACTGTGTTGTGGATATCTTTTTTCCCCTCTGTTTAGAACATATCTCGATCTCCTCATGTTCCTACAAACCATTGAAATATATATCTCTCTCTGTCATGTATGAATATGAGTTTCATTGCTGTGGGATTTTCCCCCACTAATTCACTTATTTAAAAAAAGGTTGTTTCCATTGATGTTGTTTCAGCATGTGTTTGAGTCTAATATCCTGCAAATTGGTAATTTATTTACTCTTCTTTAGCAAAACATTGCCTGGATTTTGGTCTCTTATGATGAATGCCAAGCTTCGAACTTCATTTTAACTCTTTGACTCCCAGGATTCTCCTTCCTTTTTATCTCTCTGAGCCGCTTCGGTTCTTTTCCCAGTCACAGCGCGACTGAGAGCAGGGCTTAGCTCCTTTGTTTTGGTACAATGACAGTGCAAGTCTTACCTGTTGCT
The DNA here is from genome assembly GCA_009769605.1 of Bucorvus abyssinicus. NCBI lineage: Eukaryota > Metazoa > Chordata > Aves > Bucerotiformes > Bucorvidae > Bucorvus > Bucorvus abyssinicus. The sequence continues at coordinate 4,904,238 of CM020040.1, forward strand.
GCAGATTAGCTCTGACAACTGGCTTCCATGTGAGTTTTGCCCTGCCCACATTCATGGGCTGCCGCTGTGCTGACTGCGTGTAAGTGACCCAATGATCATGTAACTGGATCTAAGGCATTTAGAGACTTACGTATCAAGTCACGTGGCGTGAAGGCATTTTTTGATGTGCAAACTTTAAAAAAATTTTCAACTATTACTAGAGCACTTGCTCATCTGCCAGACCCAAGTCACTAAACCTTTTTGCCGTATTTCCTAGCAGTGGGTTTGTGCTCATGTTTTTAATGTCTGCTCTAGTGTGGGGTCTCTATGTCTGTGAGTGTCCAGCTCATGACAACTACAAGCTAGAGCCAAATTTCATGCGCTGTTAATCCCACTGAACTTGTTAGTTCAAAGAGTTCGAGATGGACACCAACACTATTGAAATGTGTCTTTTGAAGTTTGGTCTTGACAGAGGACTTTTACTTGGCCAGAGAAGCTGGACTGCTACACTATATGAAAAACTGCATTGATGAAGGTGGTGGACATAACTGTGACTGTTCCGATTGCAGTTTTCCTACCAAAGCTTTTAACTTAGGTTACTACACTTTTTTTGTAAATTATAGGGGCCACTCCTAGAGAAGGCTGTATTGAACACTCCCCTTTACAAGACTAAATAATACATCATCTAATGAATATTTACCTCTTTAAACACAGAACAGACTGAATCCACTTTCTGTTTCCACAAAAGATAGTGGTAAAGACCCCCATTCCTCCACCTCACATTCCCACTCCCCTGCACACACTTATGTGACCTGCGGCGGCACACTGCTGCAGCACCTCGGCACCTGCTTCACCCACCTCGAGAGCTGTCACCATTCCTCTTGCAATTGCAGCATGGGTCTGAAATAGGACAAAGTAAAAGGAGTATTTTAGTTGCAAGAGAGTGCAGTAAGGTTCACAGTATACTTTTTCTCTTCTATAGTTTTAACCTTTTTAGCTTTGTTCTCATATTTCTGCTAGATCTTCCCCATCCTTGGGAAAGCAATAGGTACCAGATGCTGACAAGATAGCACTGAGCTAAGCCCAGAAGTTAATTTTTTGTATTATCTTTCATATAATGAGCATCTGTAAATTTTCCATTTATTTGTCTAAGCAAGTTGCTCTTTTTCCTTCTAGTTTGGTTTTTGTTGGTGGTGGTGGTGGTTGGTTGGTTGGTTTGGCTGGGTTGGTTTTTTTTTTATTATTGGCTGATACCCAAGTAGGTAAAGTATTTCAGGCCCATCCCATCTCTAGGTTAAAAAAAAAATATGAAAGAAACAGTGTAAGGTTGATCACACACTTGTTATTAAGTCAAAGTGGGATTCAACTGTTTGTGTGAGGTAGAATTATCTCATTCTTTTTGTCTGTGTCTTTCTGTGATCTACCAGTCAAGTATGTGATTGGATTTCAGCTCAACAAAACCTTAAATTACACACCTATTGTGCCTGAGCTAAGCCTAGTTTCACAGCACTGGAGAAGGCTCCTCACTGCTCTTTTGGCACTGTTCGATCTGGCTTCTGCTATCATCCGCAGGTTGATGAATGAGTAATAGGATTAGAAAGTCTCATCTCTGAAATGCTGTAATTGTCACATTTGGTGAATTGACAAAAGGCCCGGGTGATGGAGAGGTGCTCTGTAATGTAAAGTCACACGTTCAACCTGCACTCACTAGCCAACGCTACGAGAATGGGAGGAATAAAAAGAAACCCTCCAGCTCTATTTGTCTAACATACACAGATATCAGCACGCTCTAAATTAGCCTTTTATGCATGAGTTTGTTGGCAGGCAGAGTGCCCTGCCTCTTAAAGAATCTTATCTCAATTCAAGGAAGATGATATTCTTGTTGATTCTTTGGTTAGCACAGGAGATTAAAAAGTCCAGGAGAGCTGGGAGCAGGAGCAGGAGCAGGAGCAGATTTTCCTGTCCTTCCTTGGAATCTTAAATTCAAGAGACCAGGGGATAGATTTTCCCCAGGCAAGCAGAAGAGCACAGCTCAAGCCACAACTCAACAGCTGAGGATCTGAGCCTCTGTACCCATACGGACTGCCTTTCCATCTACCGCCAAGGAAGGTCAGTGGCACACTGGTTCTGACACAGAAATTCCACTTTTCTCTCTGTAGGCCCACCTATGTCAGTCAAGGTGCGTCTGAAAATGGACAGTGTTCAGTGGCTCCTATTCCAAGACTTCTTTCAAAAGGGCAGATTTCCAAGGAGAGTTAAAAACCAAGCCTGGTTAGACATATAGTAGGTACACTGCGAACCTACCTGCCTAAATAGCTATGTGAGCATAGTGAAAAGACTAACACCAGAAAACAAGCAGATCACATAAGTAAAACCTTTCTATATCTTTTTCTCCTATTTACTGTTTTAATTTCCACCATTTACAAGCAACGGCAACATCCCTCTTTTTAAATAGAAGGATGGAAAATTAAAAAATAAAGAAGGGTGGCTCTCTATTCTAAAATACCGCTGGCACTGACTTCTCCTGAGAAATGGCTTCACGCAGTTCATACAAATTAACACAGAACTTTATCCCTGTTCACCTTTTATTGAAAAAGAATATCAAAAGCCAACATCACTTTTGTTGAAAGAATGTGTCCCCAAATGCTCTACAGATGCAGCATGTGAGGTCAACGTTCACCATCCCCTTTCTCTGTCAGTGTGAGTTTCATTTTAATTACAAGTGCATGTTTTGCACATTGTAAAACTACCCCTGGCTCTGACCACCATAAGAAAAGGAACATTTAGCTCAGGAAACAGTAGCTGACCCTGTCTGCTCTTTTTCTTCCTTGGCATCAGCTTAGACTATTAACACCTTATGTGTGTTGCCTGTGTGTCCCACATATGTGTGCTCTGCATCCATTTCATGCAATACTTGTCGTAAGTGCATACTAAAAGCTTCCTACTGGGAATTCTCAGCTTTGTTTGACTCCTCTTCTTGGCGTCTTGCTTAGCTATTGAATTCATCTGCTTGACAGAGAAACCTTTCTATGTACTAAAAGCTTTGTCCTTGGAAAGCTGTGACATTAGACTTAAACACATAGAGGCTTTTTCACCTCTGAGTTCACTTCTTAATTATTCATTCCCAACAGAGGAAATCAGGACAAACCTCAGCAGCCAATGTAAACATTTTGTAGTGGAAAGCAATTTTTTTCTCCCCAAGAGCACAGTGTGACCATGATAGTTGAGTTCCTTACTAAGAAATTTCTCTGTTTCTTGTAAAAAAAAAAAAAAAAAGGTGGCGGGGGGGAAGAATCCTTTATTTTTCAGCAGGAAAGGACTGAAACAGCAAAACACACAGTCCATCTGACGGTGACTGTTTCGCACTGAGAGTCCTTTGCCAAACATTTTCAGAGAAAAGGTCCTAGTCTCCAAGGCAGGTTCCATTTACAACTTTCATTTTCTTCCACCCCACCCATTGCAGCCATTCTAGAAGCCCAACTAGTACTTTGTAACATGGGTTAGGATCATCTAGTGGCTGTTGCTTTAGAGATTTTCCACCTAATGTGGCAGCTGCTCTAAAGGATCACTTTCCAGTAGAGCAGTGTCTCCCTGTGGGAGGACCTTCCCCCGTTTCGCACACTCGACCTGGAACGGCCACCTTCCAGAGCACTCAGATATTAGCGACAATAGATGCCCCGTGCAAAAAATTTGCAGATCAGGGCTACAGCCAATATTTTTCCAGTCTTGCTGTAACCTTAACTGCAACACACAATATTGGCTTGCTCCCAGGAACTGTCAGTAGGAAGTGCATATAGCAACCAGCCACCCACTTACTGTTTTCTTAGAGAAAGTTTGCCAGGAGTGATATGTAGCTTGCACCACCTTCCTGAAACACTTCCATGCTCCGTGAGCCTGTGCGGGTCTGCCCCTACCAACATCTCTCATTTCAAACTGTCTTGCTCCACCTCCTGCTCTCTCCATGCAGCCCAATCTTCTCCTCCCGTTTGTTCCTTTTTCTTCATCACCTTTTCCTGGCTTCGTGCCTTTTTTTCATGCTGTTCCTAATGCCTGGGACAACCTCTGATTAATGTTCAGCAAACAGCCTCCTCCACAGATGAGACCACACCCAAGCGTGCTCTGTTTCTCTTACTCATCATTACTCTGACTAGTGCCTTCTACCTTTCCAAAGAGAAGCCTCCAACTTTCTTGACAGTGAACAGCACCATTTGTTTCTTCAAAGCTACGTAACAGTTAGTAGGTGGGCCACTCATTGTGCAAGCACCACCAGAGCTTCTCACGTGAGCTGTCGATGGGACGGTTTATGTATGAAAACTATCATCTATATTAGCTATTATTATCTGTATTAGCTACTACCACCTATAAACAAAAAGAAAAGTACAGCATTATCCCAGAGCTGCGCTGTGCTCAAGATTACTTGTGTACAGTTAATGACATTTAATGACTAAATAGCCCCACATCACCTGGTAACTAGTTCTTTTGGAGCACTAGTGGCAGGATAGCATTTTCTTCTCCAATGGTCCTAGGAGTTACTAGGAAGTGTAAATATCCTCATAGCTGCATTGCTAAGGAATGAATAATTCCTTAGCATGGCAAAGTGGCAAAGGAGCCACTTTTATGGTCCGTTCCTGCATGGGTTTTTTTCTGTCAGCCTTTTTTTCTTTTTAATTTACAGCTAGGTTACCAGAACAGCCTGGTTTGGTGCAAGATGCCATACATCTGCTACAGCGTTTCGTAAAACCCATTTCCAGGAGTCATTGTCTTTGGTAAGGCAACACCTAAAATAAACTGAGAGCTGAAGAACAGTTTATTTTTCTGATTGATTGTGAACAAATACAGTATCATTTTTAGCTCTCTTGGACTACTTTATATATTTGACCTTTGGGGGCAGAATTTAACTTTCCCTCTTCGAGAAAAGGTAAGCTAAAATGGAAAAAAGTTGGGTGACTTCTGACTGTATTAAATTTAGTTTTCTCAAGACAGCACTACACTGTTTCAGTATTAAAATCTAATTCTGAAAGTTTGACAAAGCACACATTTAACACAGGTCAGCAGTATATTGACAGGATGTTAATTTTAAATTGTGTCAGCATTTCCTGTCTTGAGTGTTAATGTCAATTAGCACCTTGCTGCATAACCTCCAAGTCCTCCCTTATTACGGGAAGGTAGCAAAGCACGCAGCAAAAGCACTTCTACTCAAAACAGCACTCACTATCAGGCAAACAAAGAGCTGTCATAACAAAACCAGTGAGGTGAAAGTGCCTAAGCTGCTATGGATTTGAGGTTAGAAGCCTTAGTCTTTTTCCTTATTCCTGATATTAAAGAGTAAGTGTGTCAACTTGGAGCGAAAGGCTAATTACTTTGAGGCCCTTTGAAAAGTGTGTTACCAGCCAAAATCTCTAAGCCTGACATAAAGCCCTTGGCTTTCGATTGCACAGTGTACAGCTCACTGTAGGTCATCCGTTGGTATCCTGAACACACTCTGAAATGTGCAGCCTTGTTCTGGGAAGTAGGAGCATTTCTGCACACCCGCTTTTTTTGGTATTTCACACATGCTGTGGATAAAACATGTTCGAGTCTCCAGCATCCCCGTGAGACCTCACTCCCAAGTGCCCTAAACAAGCTGGGTGACTTTGTACGTGTCTTCCTAAACCACTATGTAAGGACTTCTTTACAAACATCACAAAATTTTCAGCCTACTCCATGAAAGCTCACAATAGATATGTGTGTATGAAGGTCTAAATGGGTACACATCTTAGGCCTGGTGCCCTTGCTTGCACTTACCTACTCTGTTAAACTCAGCAGTGTAGACACCCAAGGTGAAAAAAGTGACTTAAGTCAAGCAAAAGCTCTGCCGTGATGTCACTGCCCTCACTGCCTGTCTTTCTGAGAATACAGATGTGTTCCCAGAAAGACAGCACAAATCTCAGGACATTGAGCCTAAATTCTGAAGAAAGCTCGCTGGTATTGTAGCCTTTTTTGAAAATTAAATTTTAACGGAAAATAGAAAATGTTACAGTCTTTCCCATCAGCTCTCATCCTAGAGTTGTTGGCTGGTTAGGAAAAAAAAAAAAAAAAAAAAAAAAAAAAAGACCAGAATTTTGATCAATTCAGTGTAAAGCCTAGTGCTGAATGGCTGGAATCTCCTCTGGAAGTCCATGGGTACTCACATTTGGAACAATGGGTGCTTACTTTTAAATAAGACCTTGTCACTTTTTAAATTTTTAACTTTAACTAGCTGGTCCTTCCAAAGAAATATTGTGGAAAGTACATTACCAACTATCTCGAGCATTACAGGAAACAAGAACAAGAGAGAGGTATCATACAACATTATACAGGATTAAAATAAATTATTTCTATGCAAATCAAAAGCTCGATGGGCACAGCATTAACAGTCTGCAGTGAACTACACAAGGCTGTAATTTCGTATTGACTTCTGTATGGCTTTTCGCTGAGGTAAAGCAGGGCTTGCTGTGGGTGTGATTATTATGGGCTGTGTCCCAGGTGACCACAGCCAGCAGTGGCCGTGAACGGCACTCGTACCCTAACTGCAGCTCAGGCAGTGGGTGTGGAAATCAGTCGTTCAAAGGATAAAAAACATTTTCATTCTCACTCTCAACAGGCACTTTCTCACTGTCTTCCTTTGTTTTCTGAGCACAGACTCAAGGCGTGGCCAGGCCTCACGCAGTAAATCTCTTGCTCTTGAGATCTGCTGTGGAGATGACACAGGCATTATGCACAGACATTGCACTGGGTGCCTATGATCTGCCAGATTCTAAACAAATTGGCCAAACAAATTAATGCCACACACCCTAAATTGGCTGAACAAATTAATGCAACACGCCCTTTGCACAAGGGTGCCTTTGAAGGCCAAAGACCGTGCATGTTACAGCGATGCATTCTACTGAATAGGGTGTTTCAAACATCTGGTCTGAGAGAGAGAAACAGCGTATTACAGTTTCAAGTCAGAGCAGGGCTTTCACCCCAGAGCTTTTCAGACACCAACACTCTGTGTTGACATTTAATTACTAAACTCTTAAAACAAATAATTTGTATGAGCAAATACTCCTCAATCATTTCATAATAACGCAACTAGTGTTTCTTGGCAGTTAGAACAAAACCAGAAGCATGTTGAAATCGCACACACAATGCCTTGTTCTGACATGGGAAGAGGTGCCAGATAGAGCAGTGTGAACCCTCCAGGCTGTGGAGCTGATGCAGTTTTGTTCCCAAGGGCTGGCAGCAAATCAGCCCCAGCAGGTTCACTTGGAGGTTGGAGTTTACCGAATTTCATTCTCCAAACAACCCTCCCTCCTTCAGCTGAAGGTCTTTTCTTCCACCAAGCCCCAAATGTCCCAGCAGGGGATTAAGGGAGGGTGCATTCTTGAGGCTTGTTGGGCAAGAGAGGTAGCTGGAAAGGCAGGAGCCTGGCAGAGGAGCAGCAGGTATGTGCTTTTTGTTGCTGCGTGTCGTGTACCGACATCAACGGAGCATTTCCTTCCACCTAACTTTCAGTATTGCAACATTTTGCACATCTCTGCTACCAAGCAGCTAAGCTCAAAACCAGTTCTAGCCAACATGTGAAACTCACACCTTCGCTTTCTCCCTTCCTCTGTTAGAAAGTCTCAGTGCAGCAGAAAATACTGGAACATTGCTGGTCTTTTGTCCTTCGTTTTGTCATGTTATCTATTATGTCCCCATTTTCTCATCAAGCTCCTCGCGACTATGGCAAAGACTTATCAAGAGATTTTTCATAAAGAAGCATATCGCTCTCCCTAAAGCATGCTCCATATTCTGAGTCTATGTGCTTACCTATGTAATCCCCTCTGTATCTGGAACTTTCATGAAGAGTGATGTTAAAAGGATATTAAAAGAAACAAATCACTTTCTGATGAGACTTAAAATAGCTGCATTAGAATAGCTGTGCAAGTAGGAGTCACAGCTTGGGCTTGCTGTGTTTCTCCAAGTCTATGCCTCATTAATACGTTACTGTTCAGCACCTGCCAGCTAGAAGATCTCTGTTTCCACCACACAAGTGGCTTTTTTTAAAAAAAAAAAAAAAAAATCTAGCGTTTCCAAATTTAATGTGAAATAACTTTTGTTTAAAGTCATGACACTGGGATTGACTAGGGCTGCTCCTTCCTGGTCCCCCTTCCCTCCTTGCACTTCCAGCTGCCTACTCCAAGCCCTCCTTTTACTCACTGTTATACCCTGATCTCCTTACAACTTTCTCTCCTTCACCCAGTAAACCCACCATTCCCCAGGCATCATCTTTCATGTGCATATCCATTGACACATCCCCTTTCCACCACTGTAGCCTATCCCTCCCTCCTGTTTCTACCTGTCTGTCCCACCGCTCTTCAGTAAGGTTAGTGATTTAGAATGGAAACGTGAGAGAAAACCTGTCTATATAACCGGTTGCTAGAAGCACGCTGGTTTCAATGGTGCAGGACTGGGCCTGAGTGATGTGTAAGCGTTCCTTATGAAGTTAAACCGGGGAATGCTTGTCTGTGGAAACTTCACCTAAAATGCTTTCTTGGCCATTAATGCTTTAATAATATTCCAAGTTTGCCTTGGTGGTCTCAGGCTCACTACGCCTTCAGTCAGTGGACCTCTGAAACGCTAAGACTGTCCCAGCATATTGCCCTCCTCTCTAATTAGGAGCCACCTATTGTGTTCCATTTTTCTCTCTGAAAATTGCCACTGCAACCTTGCTATCAGCTCAGTATCTTACCATTAGTCGGGAGGGCAAATGTGTGGTGTCCTTGACATGTCAGCTAGAAACGTCTGGCCCCTTTCTCTCTAGAGAACAAGCCTATAAGCTCTGTAATGCATTTAACCTCTATCACCTCAGGGAGTAAGAGTCTCCACAAGCAGTTTGCCGCCGCCCCACCCTTGAGCTAACTCATTTACCTTATTTTTTCTTACAGTGTTGAATAAATTACACTCCACCCTTTAAAAATTATTATGGTTAATATATGACTTGCTAAAGAGATGTTTATAATTCACATAACTCTGTATTATAGCTTTAATCTCATAACACAGAACATTAATAAATGTGGCAAGGCTCTCTGAATTAATAGCCTGACTTGTATTCACATATTTAGACATGCTTGTATTTATACTTCTCTTTCCATACTACAATATAGGCCAGATTCTGATCTCCATGTCAAAGAAAAGAAAAAAAAAAAAAAGAGAGAATATTACCATTGTAGGCCATCAAAGAAATATAACGCTTTGCTAAAATTACTAATTCCTGTTGCAAAACATCGAACAGCTGGCCTTCACAACGCATCTACAAGCAAGAATTTGATCCGAGTTGCTGTTTGGTTTTCATTTGAACAGGCTGATCTTTAAAGACAAGTGTATTCTTTCTGCCGTCCTCAAAGGTTTATTAGATTTGATAAAGGCCATATCCCTTGGTTCTTGATAGTTGGTTCAATAATGAGTCCAGCTGCTCAAATGTGAATGCTTAAAGTAAGATCAATTGTTCAGGCAAAAGCAGGAGATGTGCGAGAGCCAGTGCCGGGCTAATATTTGGAAATTTCTTGTAGCATTCATCCCATTTTTATACTTATTAACTTTTCACCTCTTTTTTGTGTTTGCTTTACCAAATAATCAAAGACCAAACCAGGAATGTTCACCCCAGCATGAAAATTGATGAGGACCCATAGAAACACATTCCAAGTTTGCAAACCCAAGAACTCACATCAGAAAATGTTATTATTCTTGACAGGGAATTTCTACACATAAACCAAAAAATATGATGTGTCATGAGACTTGCCTTAATTGAGTTATGCCTGAGAGAAATGACAGTTGTTGCCATTTAGAAACCACGAGTTTGAAAATGAATGTGTTTAAAAGCAAAAGAAAACACGAGATTAAAAAGCCAGGCCAATAGTCTTGAAGTTCCCTGAATTATTCACAGCATCAAACAATTTTCATAAATACAATAAGGAATGCAAAAGCCTGTGGTTCTGGACAATGGAAACCACAGTCCTACCACAATTCAGGCCACTTCTCCTTTATTAAACCCAACCCTGGAGTCCCAACTGCACGTTGGTGGTAGTGCCCATGCGCATGCACCCCTTTGCAGCACAAAACCCGCATTTCAAATGTTTGGTGTCAAGGAGTCCAGCTTCTTACTGTGCAGCACTGTATGCATTTCTCAGGAGCATCACCAGCTGGGGAAATAATGTTGGTCACGGCAAGAAACAGAGAGAGAAACATCACCAGGTCTACTTACAAAAAAGCCAAATTTTTCGGGGTGGGTGGAGGGGGTGGGGTTGAGTAGTGATATTTCATTATTTTCACTGCATCTTCTTAGATTTTGGTTTAACTTTGTTCAAAAGTTGCAAACCCTAAGCTTACCTGAAAATCTCCATTAGCATTTATACAAGGGAGGTTTCTGTTAGGACTCACAGTAGTGGAGAAAAGCCTGAAACATGAAAGCTCCAGAGTCAAAAGACACACAAAAAAGATCAGCATTAATCTTCGGGAAATTTATATCCAAATTCTTAATTTTGTGTGTGTACATGGGGGAGAGGTCCTACTTATGAATTTCTCATGCTGTCACTGGCAATACTAATGTAAATTTTTATCTAAACTCTGTGCTATTTATTAATTAAATCCGCTCCGCCCAATTTACACAATATTGTATATTAACTGCTGGCTGACTTGGAAACATCAGTAAATGAAAAAACTACATTCGAAGAGAAAAAGAGGTGACGTGCTCTGAAGACATTATTGACAGTCCTAGGATAAGGATCTGCATCAGATCTTACTTTAAAGCATTTGGCCTCAGGGGGGAGGTTTAGTAGTTGAAACTCATCCTATTCCATCAGATAGATTAGTCCAGAGCACAGGATTCTTTTAAAGCCACCGTGAGAGTTTATTAGCTACAACCTGCTATAGGAAATGTCCACGCTACTCTGGAAGTAACTGTGTTCATGCTCGTAACCAGCTGTAGAGTTCTTGGTACATCCTCTGACCACACATGTGCTATCTTGCTGCAGTCCACAATCTTGCCAGAGGTAGTGGATCGATTCTTCTAAATGCAAACTACAAAGGTGAGAGTGTAACTCTGCTGCAGCCCAGGAGAGGCTTTCAGCACACAGGGAAGGCTGGGCATCTGATGCAAGAACAAAGGGATGACTTAGAGATTTGGAAATACTGGTAAAAAAATAACAGTGTAAAAAGTGAAAGCTTTTAAAGATAATAACAATAATAACTTTGCAGTGAAGTGTGAACACCTCAGCTAGCAGTGACAGTGGATGACTGGACATATTTGTGTTCACAAGATGGCAAGCAAGCTGGGAGATGTGGCCATAAAGAAGTGAAACACAATCCTAGAACACGAGTCAAGCACACCAGCCCCGGGAAGATGGGGCAATTGTCTGTACCATGCAGGCCTGGAGCACTGAGTATAGATTCTCCTCATGTAAGGTATCAGAAACTGAAACTGGCACAGAAAAAGGAGAGAAGGAGTTCAGGGGCACGAAGAACATATTCTAGGATAGGAGGCTAAAAACACACAGTTTGCTCAACTAGGAAAAGAAGGCTGTTGTCTAAATTTGTGAATATGTATATTTAGAAAATAAGTACTGATGCTGCATGCAAACACCCAAAGTACAGAGCAATTATCCTTCTCTGTCAAGGGAAAAGGGGGAATAAATGGTCTGGGTTTGGGAAAGCTGAGCATGACAATTTCCCAGAACAGCCAAGAGGAACAGCAGCAGCCATATAATCACAGGACCTTGTTTGAAAGAAGAATGATATAATGTGGATGCTCAAAGTTGGATGCAGCAGGTTGCTTCCAAACCCAAGTGGTCCTTCAGGGCTACAAGAACCCCATAGCCAGCCAGGAAAGACTGGTGCACTAAGACAGATGAAAACAGAGCTTGTAGGCCTGGCTTGGAAAGGGGCATCAGGGCAAGAAATACAATCGGTAAATTAAAGATTTTTCTTTCTCCCAAGCTGGTGGGTTCAGTCTTGTAACCCCAAAAACAACAGCACCAAGATGTTCAGGAATAAAATCCTTTTAGAGTGTCAGAGCTGAAGTTCTGACATCTTCCAGTTTTAATGTCCCTGCTGAGGTAAGACAAATATCCTGACTATCCAGTTTCATCGAAAAATAAAATAAAGGGACCCTCTCAAATACTGAAATGGCCAGTAAATGAAACCTACATTTCCAATTTTCTTTTTCAACTGCTATGATGCATAAGAAGGTGAAGTACGATTAAGCTAGTTTACAGCACCAGGCAAAAGTGATTTTCTGCTTAAAAAGGAGATATCTAGTAATTGGTCATAAGGCAAATGACATTAACGAGTGGGCCATTTGGCTCTAAATGAATGGATCATAACCCAGGGGGGTTTATCTGCATCAGCCTTTGCTTTATAAGAGGTTTTCATTTCAGGAGTGAATCAGTGCTAAAATTGTAAACTAAGGATGAAAGAACACACTGGGAGTAAATTTGGAAGCCAGTCAACTACTGGAATGAAGAACCTTTGTACACTTTATGCACTGCTTTGGGAAGTCTCAGGACATCCTGGTTCAATTTTCCTGGTATGCCTTGGAACATTCCTTGGACGTTGTGGACAAAAGGTGGGCCGAGTCACAGAAGATGAAATCCCTACAGTCAAGACTGAGGGCAGAGAATGGCAACTCTGTAGACTGAAAGCAATCTAGAAGATAAGAATTGAGGAAACTAGAGGTCTCCATGTGGAATTACTTAGCTAATGATGGCCAGCATCCAATGGAAACAAAGATCCAACAGAATTTTGTTTTGAAAACAAAATATATTTTAAAAAAACTACTAAAAAAAATCAGTTTGCGCAGTTGGATGTTATTTCAGTTTGAGGAAGTATAATCTCAAACAGTGAAAAACGTGTCTAGCATGTCTGTCAATGGGTTTGCATCAGTGGAACTCTGTGTTAGCTGTCCTGGAGGACTTGAACCATCCAGTATGTCTAGTATACTTAAGATCTGGATGCTTTAAAACACTTGTAAAGAAAGCATTTCTCAGGTAGTGGTTCATTCAGCTCCTTCAAATCCCTGTGCTCAGTTTATGTTGACTTACATGTCTACCAGCTGCATCGATAATTTAGACTCACGTAATGATATATTAAGCAAATAATAAAGAAGAAACCCCAAAGCCAAATATTTTAAGCTCACATAACTCTTTGAGAATTTCAACTTTAGTTTTGTAGTCAATGCCACTGGAAAGTAGAGGGAAACATAGTACTTCTGAGCGGCGTGCTAGTCATCTAAACTCTTTCCTGCCAGCTCTGCTCAGCCTGCATAGTATAAGCCGCAACTGTTTAATTATTGTGTGTTCTGCCAAAGGTGCAGTCAAGGGTGTTTTAAGGAAACAGAGACAGTAAGCCAAATTTCATTTGCAGATCAGACACGCCTGCTAGCAAACAAAGCCAAGGGTTTAGGTACAGATGAGATCAGTAGTTCTGTCCTCCAGGGAAGGCGGCTGCACCTCAAAAATTAATGAGTAATTTTTCAAATTGATGTTGTGAGGTAAACTAGTTATTTTCACAATTAAGTGCTTTACCAAGCATTTAGGAAACGGTAGGTTATCGTTGGACAACCAGTTCTGAGGTCCAACTGGAGAAGATAAAATGCAAACCCAAGGTTATATAAATCTACTTAACCACTGCATGAATACTCTTGGGAAGGACATCTCTTTGCAGGGCAGGGAGAGGACATTCCATATATGAAGGCACTGGAATCCAAGCTGGGTAGGTTTCCTGGCCATAGCAAATCATTTTGCTCGCTTGTTATAAAGCCGACCTTTAACTAATAATTATTAGCAAGATTTGTAATTTATTTTCCTTCTGAGTCCTGCACTGATTTATAATTATAATCAATACTTGCCTGTCCCACTGATGGGCAAATGATGAAGCAACACATGAGACTGGTCTTGATACTAACCACAAGGTCAGCAACACGTTAGCCCGCCTTTCACCTCCTAGCCCTCCTCCAAGACAGTCTCTTCTTCTGTTCCCTCTGTGATGGGACCATCCCTGTCAAACTTCCCTAAGCAAAAGTCTTCCAGACCCCCTGCCAGGCTGGCTATGGTTTCTTTTGCAAGGCATCTCACATGGCAGCACAGAGGCCAGGAAAATCCGACATCTCTTGTGGTAATAAGAGGTGGTATATACAGACTTGAGAAACTGAAATCACAGAATGCTGTTTGAGTTTAAGTAAGGTTTTATTCCTTGCCCAGCCTTACCGTGTCCTACCAGATAATCAGTGCTCACATATGGGCTGATCCTGTAATCCTAATGCAAAGTTCACTATAAGGCCAGAGGGAACTTTGCCTGCAAAAGAGCTGCACTATTGCCTACAAATAGACATTATTAACCAATTCCTATCAGTTTTCACAAACTTTCACCACAAACCAGTAGCTTAAAGCATTAACCTTACTGTGAGGAGCTTTATACATTGCATCTCCCAACACGTTTGTTACACCTATCCAGGACAGACAGCAGAGTGTCCTGCTGCATTTCCTGCAGAGGTGGAACAGTGTGCCATGAAGCAAATCTACTCCTCCAGCAGAGCAAATCCTCGTTTGCTGTTACTGCTTCCTGCACTCTTAGAACAGGAAAGCTTTATATGTTTTGTTTGGATTTTCTTTTGGGGTTTTTCTGTTCATCTATACAGCAAAGACAACACAAAGTTTAAAATCACCTGATTTGGAGTAGACTCGAAGTTTCATGTTAAAAAAAGCCAACACATAGGAAGCAAATACAGCCCTGGCAATCAGAAATGAAAGGCCAGCTATCCCTGTTACGCTGAAGACAATCCACGTTTATTACATTACATATGATACAAGTCCTAGCTGTCAAAATCCTCAGGAGCACCTAAACAGATAATAAACAATCAGTGAAAGACTTATGGCTACATGTTTTTCATAGTATTGGAAATCACCTGGGAACCATATTTTAATGGAAAATATAGCTTGATGGAGACAAGCTTCACAGATTTATGAAGAAACTGCAGCACAAATCAAGTGGAGGGTTTAGCTTTCCAAAATGATAGGGAAGTGCTAGAAAATAGCACCAAAAAAAAAAAAGAAGGAAGAAGAAAGGACGAAGAAGGACAAGCAAAGAGGAAAGAAAGAAGTGCCCTTCTAATGATTTACGCTGTGGAGAAGGAATATGCCTACTTGTGATCCTGTTACCCTTACTGCTCTTTGTGATTGTTATTCTTCCCCTAAGAGAAGTGGTCATGTTACATACTGACAGAAAGTTACACCTCTTGAATGTGATTTGTCCACTTAAAACACATTATCATGTTGCCAGTTATAAATCATTTAGGCCAACTAGATTAAGGCTATAGGAAGCCAGCACCCCTAACTGATCCTCATGCCAGATAATCCACCGGACCTGCGTTTGTTTACACTAAACCTTATCAGCCAAAAACAGTAGGGTCCGGTGCCAGCTGAACTCCGGTTCCTTCAGCTGAGTGAGAACACAGGGCGAGGTGCGTTTTAACACTCTTGCTTTAAATGAAAATGTACCTACGTCAGCCCACACCATGGCAGTGTCCTGGAAGGCTCATTGACATGGACAGCTCTTCCTCTACACTTTAGGGGAGTAGAGCCTCTGCACAGAAACAGGAGACAAGCTGAAGAGGTCCAAGGTTAGCTCACATATTTTATCTATTTTGACTAGGAGGATGTGGAAAATGTCCATTTTTAACCTATGAAAATCTGTTGCCCCCTGTTGAATGCACAAAGACACAAACCCCACTGTGCCTCTTCACTCTGTGTTCAGCATCGATTCCAGTAAACGGAATTGTCAAACTTGAAATGGGCCTTTTGTCCAATTAAAACTCTTCAGACGTTAAGAGCAGGCTGAAATACCAGCCCAGATACACGATACAGCCCACATCACAGTATACAGTTACCGATACGCAGCGGGTGCCAGGCACCCGCTCCCTGTATGCTTCTCAGATGTACATGAAATGAGGCAGCTCGTACGCAGAATGCAGCCCCCAACTAAAAGAGAGCATTTTATTTAACTTTGAATAAAGCCCCCAAGCCCACACTTCTCATCGTGCTAGGAGATATTGGAAAAGGCTAAGTATTAAAATAGGACGAGCTTTGGATCCAGAGGATTTCAAACTAATAGAGAAGCAATTAATAACCTTAGGTATGACAAGTCCTAGCACAGGGCAAGAGGAACTACAGGGAAAACCTTGGTCATTTCACGTGCTTTACCTTAGAACTGATTTTTTAAATCCAGAAGGAAAGCTATATTAGTCTGTGTAAAACACCAGCCAGCCAAAGCTCTTCCACAGAATCTTGTAATCTGAAGCTCTTTGATGTTTTGCGATTGTTGTTGTCTTTAAAACTGCAAACACTTAGAAAGTGAATTATTCTAATCCAAACTACAAATGACAAATTACAGGAATAACATCACTCTATTCACCTGAGAAGATGCAGGATGCAGACTTAGCACATTGGACTCAGATACTCTTCTCCACACAGCATCACAGGCCTCAGTTCTGTTTTAATTACAGGCACATGGACCAAGGGATCAGATTAAGACTTAGAGTGGGACTGTAGTGATGCTCACACATAGCTGCTTGACGGATCATCCTGGAATACAAAGTAAGCTATGGTCTTGTCACAGTTACCTTCACGACTGGGGCCTGTGCTAGTGTCAGTCCTCCCACTGCTCTTCCCTCTGCACCTAATTGATTTTAATTCCTCTGTTGCTTTGTTGTCTTCCTTTTGGTCTCCTGCAGAATCTTCAAAATCCCAGGCATGGAATTCAGTCCTATGCTCTCCTTGACAATGCCTTCTAAAATGCCCAGTACTTCATGCTAACACACTTTGCCAAGGAGTTTTTCAAAGGTATGGTGATTGCTTCTTGAGGAGATGGCTGTACAAAACTACTTGTCTACCGCTGAGAGCCTGTCTTGGAGAGACTAAAATTTACCACTCGGCAAGGTTAAAACGAGCTGGAAATACACAGCTGATTTTCAGAACCAGCTACTGGTGTGGGAGCAGCCAGCTCCAGGTGCGCTGGGTCTGTGTTTTTCAGAAGTGCTCAGTACAGTGCTTTGGCTTGGTCCCTTAACTATTAAATGCTGAATATGACATGGGTGTTGGGATATTTACTGTTTGGGTTTAACCTTAAACAAGGAATATCTGTAAACATGACAGAACAGTAACGCATGAGGCAAGATAACTTACTTCTCTGCAGAGCGAGAGAAAGGAACCCAAAGAGCTTAATAAGAAAGCTTCCCTTCAACAAGAGTAACTCTTCTTTGAAGAGTGGTGTTCTGAGCCTGTAACATCCTAAGAGTTCAATAAAGGCCTGCCTGGATCACCACAGAGGAGAAGTGGCCAGTCATCAAGAAAAGACATGCATGAAGGGTCTGATGTTTTCTCACATTTTCTTTAGCTTCTGTTGAATCAAAGGCAAAATTAATTTTAGGATGGATGGATGCCTGGTCACCATGTACTGCTGGTGGCAGACTCTTGAAGAAACTTCTGGCAGAATGAACTCAAGCAGACAGGCCAGGACCTGCTCTGACATGAATGGAAACCCATTTCCAGGGCTGAATGTACATCTGATACCTGAAAGGAGATACTGAGATGAGGGTAGGGACAGGAGTACAGCTCCTCTCTAATCTTGACCCTGAGCACTCACAAGCCAGGCAGCATCAACAGGAGCCACTAGGACACCAATTTCTCTCCAAAATCCACTTTTGAAACATGAAATATACAGATTTACAGATTCGGGGCATTGTCTGTAATTACGATTCTTTGATTTTGCAGGATATGAATATGCTGTATTTGTATAGGTCATACAAATACAACGAGACAGGAAGAACAAGCCCCTGGGCAGCATTTGACAAAATCCTCTCAGACAGTGGGAGAAGCCCTCTCTAGGGAAAGCTTTATGGGTAGATGTACCAAAAAAAGCCTGCTAAACAAGGTTCTAAAAATGTTGGTGTTTAAGCAACAAATTAAGGGATCCACAGCTTCTGTGTCTTTCTACAGAAAACAGCTTGCAGGGTTTTTAACAAAGTAGAATAAAAAACCCTTAGTTCTAAGAAGTTTTACACCAAAAGCAAACCTGCTAAATTTAGAAACCTTTGAATTTAACACATCATTGAAGATCATCTTGAGCGCTCAAGATTTAACGGCACTTTTGACCGGAGCTAGAGCACATAGTAATTTCCACAACGGGAACTCCATTCTCTCTGCTGAACTTACCCATTGCTCTCCTTCAGCGTAAGACACTTTCGCACCTTCCACACCCAGAACACTGCACAGAGCCAGTGTCGCTGATCCAGAGTGCAGAGCCCAGAGGGGCTGCCCTTTGATGGTAGGTGGAAAATGAAGTGGAATCGTCTGCACAAATTTGGAACTCTGGCTACACCTTTGAAGCACACATTAGGGGTTACAGAAGTTTTAAAAATAAGTGAGAGAGAGAAAAGAGAGGGATAAAATTATCACAACAAGGGCATAATGGAATAACTTTTCTTTTTTTTTCTTTTTGAGAAATCACTGGATTACTTTTCACAAAGGAATCACGTAATAAGTCCAATAAATAGGTGAATTACCAGAGGAGTTTGACATTAATCTAAACTCAGCATAACTCCGCTGACATCATTTATGCTCCTCTGAACTTACACCAGCTATGAACAGAACTGAACCCAGGAGTTTAGTAGTTCAAACTCATGTCAAAGAAATGCAGATATGAACCGACGGCCAAATACTTAGTCTGTAGGTCTGCTTCTGAGTTTCTCCAGCCTCTTGCCTCTCTTCATTATATTCTTACTGAGCTTTTCCTTTCACATGGGAGATAATCCTGAACACTGAATCCCAATGAATTACAAAACCTGCATCTTCTAATACTCAATCCAGCACCTGGCCCTGAATTGAAGAAAGTCCCCTCATTAGGACAACTGATGTTAGAACAAAAATAAATGAGCAGCAGCAAAGACAAATCCCAATGAAAGGAGGGGGGCACCACCCTCCTACCGTCACTGCTCGGGGCCTCACACTGCTCCCCTGAAGCCAAGCACGTGTCTGTCCCTCCTACACCCATGCCCACAGGTAGCCTGGGCCCTCAGTTTGTGACTGAAAGCAGAGTTCACTCATCACAGCAAACCTAAAAGACAGGGGGTTGTTCTGCTCCACTCCAAGCATGGTGATCCAGGAAAAGGGATGCTAAAAATCAGGTGATTTCTGATCAGGCCCACTGAGAAAAGAAGTGGTACATCAGACATGCCAACAGCAGCGAGAGTGCTCAGAAGGATGAAACGTGATCAGCAGTAGACAAGAGTTTGTGTAAGGGAACAGAACTATTCCCAAAGGATCACTGCATTAGTTACTGAATCTAGTCATTTGGATTTTGATTTATCATGTAATAGGAAAAATTTCTTGTGAAACCTTTTCCATGGGCAATAATTTCCCAAGAGAAATAAGTAGAGCCCTATTAATAGAGAGTTTTAAAAAAACAAGACTTGGTAAAGCTCTAGGGAATATATACAGACACACACACTACAGGGAAAAATCCTACTTGGGAATAGGCATTATTAAGTGACCCCCCAGGTCCTTACCATTTCCAATCGCACTGCTTTTAAGAGCTTGGCACTGAAATGCTGTGCAAACTGACACCAGTTTTTCCACTCATAACAGAGCTAGAAAAACTGTTTTGCAATAGAATTAAAATTGAATAGACCTCATAGATCAAGAAAAAGGTTTTGCTTTGTTTCATCATATTTTACTGGGAAGTCACTGCTGCTTGGTTTAACAATAGACAAGCCTTTTCAGGTGAGGGGAGGAATGAAAAATGTGAGCAGTTAAGAACTCCTGATCACTGAGGAGATATTTGAGACACAGAGCTCGATCAACTGCTAGCAAGGAGACAAAGGAGAATATTGTTGCTTTTTGCCACTGTGTTTCAGCATAGCAAAGGTACACACAAGATGCTAATCTTGCATCTGGATCTGAATTTCAACAGCCACAGATGGGTAGGGGTTGACATTTAATTTGTCAAGATTTTTTCTTTAATTGCTTAATACTAATACCCGCTGTAATCCTCAGACTGCCTTAATTTAAGGTTCAGTCAGTTGACTGAACTTAAATTTCCCAGAATATCACATCACACAACTTAAAACTACTGTAACTACTGTTTTTCTGCCAAAACAAATGCACAGCAAAAATAGTGTTATCTAATAGTCATAAGTGCATCCCACCTACACATGTCCAGAGCGAAAACATGAATTTTGACTTAACAAAGTACAGCAGATCAGATAGTATCAGATAGTAAATGTCAAAGACTTCTACGTGTTTTAGGCCTCCTGGAGATCCGAGCTCTGACCATAGACCACCGATCAGCCAGAGGGCAGAAATAAGTCATGGAGAAGAGCAAAACCTCTTGCAATAATTAATTTGAATTCAGCCTAAATGTAAACTGTAATGAAAATTACCAGTAGGGGGGAAAAGCACCCCAAAACTGATGAAATACAAAAGTCTTTAATAAATTAGCACTTTCTAAGTACTCCTCAACCCACCATATCAGAAAAGGATTCATATTTTGATCACCCAAAAGTTTGGCATTGCTCATTTCAAGGGGAATGGTGTTGGTTCATTACAAAGACTAAATATCACCAAAATTTGAAAATGTCTGGAAAACGGGTTTCTAGCCCAACTTCAACTTTTACTTTAACTCAGCAATGCAAATATGTTTAAGTCCCTTACTGAAAAGCAGTCTCTGAAAAATACAGTGTAATCCATTTGTGTCTGATAAACCACCAGTGATAAAGGATTGACCAAACATCTTAAATTCACCTCGGAAGCAAAAGAGACAATACTTTCTGAATTAGACATCTCTTCTGGTCCAGCCTTTGTAGAGGAGACCGCCTAGCAGAGCTTTAAAATGTTTCCTGCGTACAGCTGAGTTATAAATGTCACTAAAATAGCCCCTTCACAGCTATCTGTGTCTGACCCCACAAAATCAGTTAAAATGTGAGGTAAGTATATTAAGTGAATTAAAATATTCCTATTAGTTTCTGTTCCCAGTGAGAATTCCGTTAGCATTAGTCTACCCAAGTTCACCATTTGTTGTTCATCAACCCCAAACTACACAATCTTGAGCCAACTAGGAATCAATGTACATGTTTATTTTCCCTTAGGATTTGTACCCCTTTATGCAAAGATGGAGAGGGAAAGAACCAAGATCATCAGGAGGGCTAAAATGAGAATATGCCAAGAGAAGAAGAAAGCCCTCTACTATTAATTTTACTCGTAGTCTCTCAGTTCAGTCATATCCTCTGAAGTTAGAGGCACACATACACGATCTGGGAAGTCTTCCAGATTTCTTTTTATGGAAATGAAGTTCTCAACACTGGCTGCATTAAGAAGGGTATTTTTGGTTTTCCACAATGTCATCAGCAGTGCTGAGTAGGGCTCTGAATACATACTTGAAGGTTGTGCAGTATGTAGCTCTGTCCTTGTAGAGCTAAAAAAGCTGTCATCACCATACCAAGTACGCTATGCATCCAGGTTTCCCAACAACTGTGCTACATCACATGTTCAGGCAGTGCTATACAACAAAACCCGTCACAGAGCTGGCCATGTACAGCTCAGCTCTGATCCAGGACGCGAGCTTTCAAAAAAAGTTTCGTGGGTTTTTTTTTTAAGAAAATACAGCTATTTTTGATAGCTATTTCAGCTATTTTGACTGTGAAAATCAGCTTCAAAATGCACATTTATTATAAGAAGACGTTCACTGACAACTGCAAAACCTAAGAATGCCCAGGATCTCCCAATACCTACCTCTCCATGTAGCAGATGTATTTAGTCAATGTGCTAATGCCACAGTCCAAAGCAGTTTCGCCTCCCTCAAGTTTCAAAATTCTCATTACTACTTATTTTGAGTGCCCAGTCCTCCAGCGTTCTCGACCATAATTACTATGAGGTATTTCCACAAACTGAGAATGAGTATATTAAGTAAATAATAATTAAAAAAAAAAACAAAACATGGGATTGTATCAAACAAATTAGGGTAACTAGAAATCTCTGTACCTCAGGATTGTACCTTTGTTATGTGATGACGGAGACGGAAATAATAAAGGTCATTATGAGGGCCAAACTGAGAATATTGCGAGAGGACAAGAAAGCCTCATCTGCTGACTTGTTTAATTGACTTATATGGAGTTCCACTGATCTGCCCAGGTAAAGTCTGCTGCGCTCGGCTGAACTAGCAAAGACCATCACGCCGAATGCAACGTCCAAATACAA
The DNA here is from genome assembly GCA_009769605.1 of Bucorvus abyssinicus. NCBI lineage: Eukaryota > Metazoa > Chordata > Aves > Bucerotiformes > Bucorvidae > Bucorvus > Bucorvus abyssinicus. The sequence continues at coordinate 4,926,500 of CM020040.1, forward strand.
TATGCAGTACATACCACATTCGCTTATGTCAGATTTGAGAACGTCTCCATTTCAGCATGTGAAGAAGATATCACTGAATTGCCAGGGTGTCACAGAAACCAGGAATCTTGCCACTTGTTCACAGCGGAGTGTTTGGGATTAAAACATTTCTCGTGAATAAATTAATGAAGTAATATAAAAATTGACAGCTCAGCTATAACATCTGCTCATCCATAAAAAAGTCACTCCACCCAGCTGAGTGGGTGAAGTAAATTTTACAAGGTTCAATTAATCTAGGTACTGATGGAAATATGACCTTTTTTAATCAGCATAATTTTAAAATAAATTCTTAAGGAATAAAAAAATTAAAACACACATGCTATAGGGAGCGGAGCAAGATGGTCTGGATTAATCAGCCATGGTTGTACTATGTTAGTGGGCCTGCCCCATTAGTCTCTGATGTTCTTCTCTCCCACCTTCGCTCCTCCCTCCCTCAAAGGAGAGTTCTGTGAATCTGCCTGTTCACCTAATGCTTACAGGTATGCGACGTAAATGCTGTTCTGACCCTAGTGAGAATAAGCACCTTGATAAAACCGTTTCTCTGCCATTATGACATTAGAGCTGCAAATGCCCATGCATAGATGTTACACTGGGGCTATTCAGCTGCAGCGGGATTGCAGTGCAAATTGGTTGACCTATGTATGTAATTTTACTATCTTCACAGGGCCGCGTTCTCTTCTTGCTGATATGCTCGGTGATTATTTCTTGTCTTTATCTTGTGTGCTTGTTTGTTTGCTTATTTAAGGGGTAGCAGTGTAGTGACCATGACAAATAGCTTGGAGGATTCCAAACAGTCATGTATTTTCTCCTTTAGCAGCTTTATAGCAACTCTTTATCGGCAGCTTCTTCATTCCTGTGCCTTGAGAACACTCCCATTGCTTTGGGTTTTTTCTTCCACTGATACTTGTGCATTACTCACCCCAAGACTCTGACTCCTCCAGTCCCTTGATGGATCTGCTCAGGGACTGTCTGAGAGCACATCTGCCAACAGGAGTGGCTGCAGTGGCCTGCTAAGGGCTACTTTCCTTTTCATACATTTACAATTAGCCCTTGGTGATGTGTTTTAAGAATGAAGCTCTCAGTAGACCACTCAGAGGAGATCAGATGGGAAAAGACCCGTTGCAAAGATGCTCCAAATGTCCTTAGAGGCTGCTAACAAAGCTGCACACTGCTGTCGGGAACTCCTGTGTTTTGACTCTCCTAGGTGTAAGTTTTTCCATGAGGGAAGTCCCTTGCCTCTCTGATTGGCAGGAAGAGAAGAAAAACCCCCACCCTTTATCCAGGAGGAAAAAAAAAACCAAACCTCACCAGCAACAAGAAAGCATGTTCACAAGGATGCTGCATTCAGAGAATAACACACAAGGTGCAGGGGGCGGGCAGGCACTTTGGTTTAGTTTAAGACTGACCTTAGTGATGACACAACAGCAGCTACACAAATTATGTTTAACACTGCAGCTTCATGTGCGTTCTGAAGCCAGCCTGAAGCTAATATAGTGTATTTTCAAAGTTACCATACAGTGCAAGTTTAGAACTCAAAATGGAAGCCATTCCCTTTGCTCGGCATGTGAGATAAACCCCGTAAATTACACATTTGTTTATATTCTGAGCAGGTAGCAAGAAAACAACATACCTAGTGCAGCTCAAGGATTGCATTTCAAAAGTGGACTACAGTACATTTGTACTCTGGTATCATATTTACATTTGTAACTCTTGTATCATATTTACATTTGTAACTCTTGTGTACTCTGCAAGTAGCAGGAATAATTGCTCTCTAAAGTCTTTTGATAAAGAGAATAGCATTTCTACAGTGATTAGACTTGTTTAGACCATCTTTTTAAATTCAGAAATCACAATTCATCTGCAAACAGCTGCCTTCCCCCCCAGTCTACATGCACTAGGGTTTTGTGGATAGGCAAAGTCTAAACAGGGAAACTAACTTCTGATTTTACAAAACCCGCTTGGAGTATAATTAGGTTTTCATTGAAGGCACGGTAAGCACCTACCAAACCAGACCCTTATCCATGGCTGAGGCCTCCAGATGACTGCCCCATATAAATGATAAGTAATCACAATAAAACAAGTTCTCCATTAATATAACTGTAAGCTGCTACTTGGTCAGAATCCAAGGTTACAGAGCGATGCTCAGCCACGTCAGCAAGAGCATACAGATTATGGAAGAGGTGTAACCTTGCGCTTCGGAGAGCATCTCTGTTGTGTTTCATATTTATTCTTCACAATTCTTACAAGGGATAGTTCCAGCTCAGGAACAAAACCAGCCTTGCTCCAAGGGTATTGTATGTAAAGATTAACAGTGTCAAATGGTGACAGCACCATCGTAAATTCTAAGCACACAAAAACTAAGATGTTAAATCCTATCTCTATAACTTCTGTTCCTCTCAATGCGAAATTCAGAAGGTGTTGAATGGAACTGATCACAGAAAGTAGTAGCTTGATTGATAAAGTCCCTATCTGGTCATTTACGATCTGGCTGAAGGAGAAGCAGCTTTTGCCAGACAGAAAAGCAATTAATCTGCAAACAAGCCGAGGAACAGCAGGGCTGTGCATTGGAGTCTCAGGCTGCTGGGAGCTCATGAGAGGAGATAAGACTGCAGCCTGCTATTTATTGTACATTTTAATTAAGTGCTTGTTAACGGCAGTTATCTTAACAGTCATAAAATTACTGTTGTAATGCATTTTGTTTGAGGAAAAAAAAAAAAATATGGAGGGAGCCGAAGGACTTTATGAAAGCAGTCACAGATTGCTTTCACTTTAAATCAAAGAATAAATTCTGAAGAGGAGGGATGTTGCAATGATCTAAGCTGAGCCACTAATGGTTATTTAATGTGGCCATCAGTGTTTGTAAGTCCCTAGCATACGGAACGTACACAATAGCCTCCAAACCCTCTTTAACACTTATTTGAGATGACAGGAAAAATGAAACCGTTTGTGCTTTCAATGGAAAAGCAATCATTGGTACATTATATTCTGCTTGCCCTATCATGCTAATGCATGGTAAAAATGTCACCAAATGTATTTAAGGACCTGATGGAGTGTTGCTGTTTGATTCCTGTTACCGGGCTGATTAATAAAAATCTTCAATTTGTATGTAAATGCAGTGGGGTTTCATATCATCCGCATACCTGCACCTGGAGAAAATAATAAACTGAAGTTTAATGCAGCAATTATAAGCATTTATGGAACTCTTTAAAGAGGCTGCCTGCCTCCCCTGACCATCAAGATGAGATATTCACAGAGGGATATTACTGATGCTCAGACAAGCAGGGCTGCAGATGGTCCCCAGTGCAAATGCTGCCAATGCAGATTAACTCACTGACTCATACTCACTTTGGTACAACAATGTAAGCTACTTATTGTTAGACAAAAGTGTCATATTTTTCCCTGCATCTGAAATAAAATCAGATTGAACTGTTCTTTGGAGTAGTGGGAAGGGTGGTAATTAACATTTCAAATGAGGCGCGTTTGCATCATTTACACTTTTCCTGACATCACTTAATTCCCTTGTGCATATGTTCCCATGACAACATCATCACCACAGATAAAAATTGCATCGGTACAACAGAAACTCTTCAAGATATATGACAACAGCTGTTTGTTTATTTTTTTTAAATCCCGCTAATGATCTTCAGACTTTTAACCAGTGACCCCCTAATGGCTGATCCTTAATAAAACAAAGTATACAGCTATTTGCATCTTCACAGATGGATATTGGAAAGGGTTTGTGGTTGGAGTACTAATGGAATAATAAGTACCATGTATTGGATATGATCATGTGGAGGAATACATTACAACATAGATAGATATCAGCTTTGATGTATGCCCATGCACAAGCTCTGCTCACACAGAGATCCATGATTAAGTGCATAGGACATAGATGTTCTTAGTTTGTGGTAACCATTTGCTAATCTGCATTTGCAAATTCCAGTGAATGTGCTCAAAATGAGAAACAAACATATTCAACTATAATCCCTGTGAGACACTACACTGGATAAATTATTGTCCTATTGTTTCAACACTGTATTTTTATTGGAGTGCCATTCTTCCCTAACTATTAGCAGGGTACCAGCATGTTTTAATGGCCGTGATGCCCCTCACAGATTACAGCCAAAGAATGAAATCACTGAGCTCCCAAAAGCACAACTATAACTACTCTCTTATTTAATAGTCTCAGACAAGGCTTTAACTTATCCCATCCACAACTGAGTGCTCTATTGACACTGAGGAGCTGTTTTTATTCTGCTTCCCATGCTGTGTGATCAAGCCATTTTCCTTAAAGAAGTTTAGTGGAAGATCACCCTTTTTTTTTTTTTTTTTAAGCCAGCCTCCAGCTTGTGACCAATCGTTCTCAGGCCCACTCTGGTACACCTGGCCAGTACACAACATGGACCACATGAAAAGCTGTTCCTGGCTCTTCTGAGGTAAAAGCAAGTGCATATTCTGCTCCAATAGTCATTCAGTATTGTAACCAAAAAGCACGCCAAGAGTCACTTTTGGGTTGTTTTTTGACTAGTAACGGCTCTAGAGGCAGCTTCCCAGCATGTGCACTGACAGACTGAATAACTCCTCACCAAGAAAGCCTCTCCCTTCAGATGTAGCTCTAAAACCAAATTCCAAGCAATTTGAGAGCAGCACATTGCCTGGAAAATGCTTGTTTCAGTGCAGGTCTGTGAATGAGCCAAAAGTTAAACAGTATTTTCAGGATTAAAATACTTTTTTTTTTTTCCTCCCCTCTTAATAATCTTGCAGTGATGTCATACTGTCTTGAAGTCAAATTCACTTTTACCATCCTCTGATACTGTTGACCATGACTTAAATTAGCAAAATATTAAGTCTCATTTATACCATAACAACATGTAGAGAGAATACTTCATTACTGCATTTACGTGAATATTAATTCTGCTGCAAAACACACACAGAATCAACACTGATGACTTGTAAATCCCAGTACATACCAAGATACATTCACAATGTTATGTCTACAGTAAATACTGTAAATATTGAAAATGTGTTCAGAGATTCTGAACAATATTTTGTTGGCACTCTTTAACACACATCTTCAAAAAAACCTGCAGCCAGTATCTATGCATCTTGTTCAAGATAAATCTACATCACAGTGTCCTTACAGCTACTTCACATTATGATTTGTTTTTTCATTCTTTCTTAGAAAGCTTCTAAAAGCTTGTTCAACCACAAGCAGGTTTGCACTGGAGAACATGCTTCTGAAGTGTAGTGTGTGCCAGGAAGCAGAAGGGCTTTACAGCTACCATGCCATAGTTTCACCATTGTCACACCAATGGCTTGGGAGAATCACCCAACTTGTTAAACAGAATCAAACCTCTCATACCAACTTCACACGTACTTGAAGAAGAATGATCGGTCACATTTATAAAGTGACCTGGGAACCTCAGGTGAAGGGGTCTGTGTACTTTTGCTGTTCCCTCCCTCCTTTATTACTGCTTATAAAATGACTAATTTGCTTTAGATTGACCTCTAGATTCTTGCAACCCCATCGCTACATCCTTGTGTCTACATACGCACACAACTACGCACCTCTTGATTTCTAACTCAAGAATCTCACTATCAAGTCATAAACATGCAGGCTCTGAGCCTTTGGGCAACAGCCCCAAGCTGTAGTTTGTAGAGCACATTTAGAGCTGTACATTAAATGCTTGTTGAGGGCTTGAAAGGAGCTGGACATCTACACAGTGACGGTACCTCATTTCTACCTCTTTGGACAACTCACCAGTGCATTACTCAAGGAAGTAAGATAAAGGGAATTTTAGTGTCATTCAGTTGGTGGGAATCAGGAGAAAGCCAGCTAAAAAGTTCTGACAGGCACCTTAATATATAGCACATACTGTGAGAAGATCTGTGGTGTCCCAAAGTTCAGTCTTTTATGGCAAAGCTGCTGTGTGAATACACATTATTTTGTCCAGAAAAAAAAAATAAAAATTGTCCTGAAATAATGTTCTTAGATATGCTTTGAATACTTAAAAATAACTACAGAAATAACTAATATAATACTGGATGCTGCAGATCTGCTGGACTTTTGGACAGGAAGTCATCACTGGTACATTCTAGTGACTGCAGCTCATTAGAGCTAAGGCCAGCTTCACACATCTGCATGCTTATCTAGTTATATTTGTTATAGCACAGGTATTTGTAACCCAGCGTAGTACAAGCTGTAGTGTTGATAGAGTAACAGCAACGTAAACATGCCCTACTTTTGTACAACATAGGGCAGCAGTCACATGGCAACCTGACTGTATAATAAGCTGCAGTGTTCATGTACACTTAACTCCACGCTAATTACTGCATGTTCATATGAGGTGACGTAGCTTACTCTTATGCAAAAGAGAGCAAACCACTTCACACAAATATGCTCATATTGCTTGCTTTACTTACCAGTAAAACAAATTAAACGTGCTAGGGAATATTCCAGGGCCCCAAAGCTGGATGGCCCCGAAGAGCTCATGTCTCTGCAGTGCCAGAGCAAACCGGCTGCTTGCAAACCTCCAGCCTGCTCGAGCTCCCAGCCACAGGCAGAGGCCTTCAGCACAGGATGGCCAGTGGTGGACAGAAGCCCACTAAGAACCCTCCTGAGAATGGGCTTTCCATGTGCTGGCGTTCGGGAATGCTCCCCAGCATCGCATTTCCTAGTCTAAATGTAGCTCAAGTGTCTGCATGGGGGATCAGGGTGAGCACCAAAGCTGTTTGGCAGTTGCCTCTCCACGCGGGTAAGAATTTTTCCATTTCTGTGTATGGGAAATATCAGCACATTTGTATCAAAATGATTATCAGCAAAGTTAAAAGTAGTAAAACTTGTGGTTACACAAGGCTTTAAAACTCTTTCTCCATTTGGAAAGTTGGTTTTACTGTTCTTCTCAGTATTTTCAATGGTTTCATGTATCATTCCTTGTTGAAGTCCAGGACTCTGCACAGTTTGGTGGAAAAGAATGAGTCTTATTACTCTGAGTTTTATTTTAGTTTTAAATGACCGCTGTAAGGATAAATTGCCTCAAAAAAACCCCCTCCAAATCATTAGAAATACTTCCTAACCTTGCCATAAAGATTTCTTTTACCACTGCGACCTTAATGAGAATGTTTCCCTTAAGAATTACGGAGAATTTTATGAGAAAGCAACAACATAACAGTGAGAAACCTTAGCAACATTGAGGAAAAAAAAAAAAATCAATAAAAGAAAAAAACAAAAATAAAATAATCTCTCAGAAAAAAGGCCAATACCAACTTTCAAGATGACCACACTCTAATATCCTCTCATTTGTAAGTTTAATTTGTTTTTGGTACTATTTTTATCCACTGAACTGCTATTATGTGAAGTACAGAAAAAAAGGTCTTTTCCTTAGAAGAATTCTTGACTAGCTTTCTCCTAAATATGATATTCTTGGGAAAACAGGATATCACTTAAATAGATGGAAAGAACACTCCACAGCCACAATACACAAAACCTGATCTACAGCCTTAGCTAACCCACTGCTTCACACACGCCTAGTTTTAAGCACGTGACATATTCCCTGAAAGCCACTGGTTCCCATCAAACACCTCAATGGATCTAAAAGCGAAGCAGCAGTTTGAGCACCCTGCCAAACCTATGCCTGGCACACCATCATATAACCTCAGCCTGCCCCCCCGAAAACCAAGGGTAAATACAGCGTCCCAGGGAACAGCAACCAAGGCATAACCCTAAAGATGGTGAGAAGTTGTCACATAAAGAGAAGAGTCTGGAGAAAACCTGACCCCAGCAGTATCCACAGGTCTTCTGTGCTCTGTTCCAGAGAGCCAGGAGTTCTCTCAGTGGGCACATTTTGTCTGCAAAAAACAAAGCCTGACACCCCCCAAAACACAAGCCTGCTGTACATTCTTAAATCAGCTAATTCCATTTAAAATAATCATTTCTCTTCCCTCACCTTGGTTTCAAACCATGGCCACCTTTACCACAAACTATTGGTATTTTGCTAAAGTAGGAGCTATACTCAAAACCACCACAACACAATATCAAGGGCATTCTAGTCAGGATCAGGTGAGTGGTCTCCCAAGAAGACTCGTACAGCTCCATGGGATCAGCCCAGGTGCTGAGGCCACACTAGGCTGGCTGCATCTTCTCGGCTTAGAAGCTACTCATGAGATAAGCTCTAGGAAAGGAAGGCTTAAAAAAAAAACAGTTGTATTGTGGCGCATTTTCCCACTGCACATCCATTATTTGTAAACACTTGTATTCATAAAAGATTATGATTTGATGTTTGGATTTTCAGCAAAAATTCCCACATTTTAAATAGAATTTTGTTAAAATAAAATCTTGACTGAGACCACCATCTTTTTTACATCACAGATATAACATGACATAAAATACTGATTTCTTCCAAGCCGAGTTAAATAAGTGAAAGAAACAATCCTGCAATGAGATCCACAATTTATCAGGCCAAGTAATTGCTGTAAGAGGAGAAGTAGATCTCCAACAGCTTTATTGTTTTCTACAACAGCTATATCAGGTCTGACACCAAATGTGCGTTTGTAGTGGAAGCCAGAGAACTGAACAAAGTCTTACTTTGTGACCTCCTAGTATACATGCTGAAAAGTCCTTTTATGATATATTTCAAAGTTGGGATGTACAGTATTTCACAGGTCTTTTGAGGAAAAGTCATCTATTTATGTGCAGATAAGTGCTTTTCGAATTTCAATATAATGACCAATATTTATTCAGAGATCCTAAAGTGCTATGCAGACTTTACAGACAGAACTATATAAACAGGGAACACTCTACCAACCAATCTCAAGCAGGAAAGACAGCAACCATTTAATGTGGCACCATAATTCCATAGAGGAGTTGAGGATATTACAAAAAAAAAAAAAAAACCAAAAAAACCAAAAAACCCCACAACAGGAAAAAATTAAGTAGCTGTAACTTAAACTAATCACTTAAGCTCTGGCCAATGCAACAAAAGTTGCTTTCCTCCTTCTGCTAGAAGCACCTACAGAACTCTAATGAACAGCCACAATCTCCACATTACGTCTTATTGAGAAAGTTACCATCTTCTCCATCCGGTATCCCTCCCGGTTCCCATCACTAGCTATTACATTGATTCAGAAACTGACTCCAAGGGAAAAATACCACTCGCTAATTACCATAGAGTGGTGTTCATTCAGCACTTCAGTTTTCCTTGGAGGCTTCTTACCCAAACATTAACCCTCAACCAAACCAACCTCAGCTGTTTCAACATTCTCTTTTTCTTTTTTTAATACGTACATAAAAAAGGAGAACCAGACCAGTCGCAGACTTCTTAGCAATTTAACTTTTTTTAACCAAAGTAATTTATAAATTATGCAAGTGGAATATTTATTTATGTGAAGAATTTTGTGGGGTTTTTTTAAAGGTGGGATTGGAACCGGTTTTATATACTAAGTGACTGAGAAATCTCTGAATGTTGTTTTATACGAACTTCGTGCTAGCAGCAATGCTATGGAACAGCTTTGCGTTTGTTGAGGCCGTATGTACATTTTAATTAAATACTTAAATTACGGGACAGTTGCTTATATAGCTATGTGAACTGCAAATGGTTTGGGTCGTAGTTTTTGATCTGTCCTAATATAAAAGATAGTGTAATTCAAACATAACAAAACTGAAGTGTTCTTCTCTCTGCAGTAAGAGGGGAAAGACACACAGCGGGAACTAAACGAGGACTTGAAAGGAGCCGTGCTGGCCGCGTATCAGGGTCCCCACTATTTGCATACCAAAGGTACCAGACATCTGGGGGAGAAGTCTCTGCGGTGCCTTATTGCCGTCTTCTGCAGGGCCCGTGCCGAGGGAATTCTCCCCCAGCCAGAAATGGGGCTTCCAGCCCTTTTATGCTGCTCTGGCCTGTTTACCTACTATAACGGGGTCAGAGCACAGGAAGAAATCTTAACCCTACATTTGAGGCAGAGAATGCTGCAAACCAAAGGACCTGGCCACATGTGAGATTCAGTTAGCAGCAGCAATTCTGGAAACTGGCATTAATGTAAACTCCAAAAGTAGAAAAAAGAACTTCAGCTCAGCTGCTCCTACTTGAATCCTACTTTGAGAGTAAAGTCACTTTGGAGAAGTGCTCTGAGACGTTCCAATAGGCATCACAGAAATGCTAAGTATTTTTTTTCCTGCTATTTTTAGAAAATTACTGAAGAGCAAGATGTTATACCTCTGCCACGTACATTGTATTTGCTACATGTGCATCCATAACACAGATAAGTATGGTCATATGTGAACATACATACTCAGAGTGAACACCACGATACTTTTTTATTCTTCTGGACCTTCTTTGCAGATGCTTCCCCTCCTTCCCCATCTGACCACCAAAACACCACACAGCCTCACAGTGTGCTGCTGTGCTTGGACATCCTCCAACTCTCTTTACTCCAGAGTGTAAAGTCAAGAGGAGAAAGGAGGAGAAATAGAATGATGAAGGGACTGAGAGGAAGGAAACTATCAAATATCACAGTCACAACAAGCCATTACTTTTCTCTGGGATCGGCTACTAATACTCTTCTAACTCCATGCTTAACAATAGTAGCAAATTAGTAACAAATTAGTTAATGTAGTAAAACTATGACTACCAAATGGATTCCTGGCAAGCACAACTTTGAATATTTCACTCTAAAGCTCGAAGCAGATACTAAGCAACACTTTTGTAAAATACTGTTTTGCACAGACTGACAACAAGAATTGTGCCCAGATATGCATACTGGGGGGTTGCAGTGGCCAAATGAACTGTTTTAAGTCACAGCATGTGAGGAGAGCTGGCCAAGTGCTACAGCACTTGGAATTTTTTAAAAAGGAAATATTTTGATAAAATTTATCTGCTGTAAAACCAGTTTAAAAATACCCAGTATATTTTTTAATGGAATCCCAGCTCCAGTGTATCAGGTAACATGTCAGTGAAACAAAGCATTCCTGTTTTTCAACCAACTAATAGTCAGGTTGCATTCAGTACCCCTTAATGGCAAAGAACAATTGCTATTAAAGGAACATAGCAATTAACTCACTGGGGCTCAGTTGCCACATCCTCCCTGTTAGCTTTAGGAGTGGGCTTTTCGTGATGCAATCTCCACCAAAATTTCTTCATGAAGATTCTCTTGCAATGCGTCACAAGGGTAGAAGGCACAGGTTTGATCTTCACCTCTGCTCAAACGCTGCTCCTAATCCTGGAGGAACTTGAAGATTTTGGGAAGCCAAAGTTCTCCGTCCAGAGGCCCCAGATTGCTACAGCCAGCCAGAGCCATCTTTGCCATGACCACCCTGCTTTCATTGAGATAGAAAGCCCTACAAAAATCACTATAGTTTGCAAATGTATCACCTTTTCATTAGAACTTTTCTGCATGCTATTCACCTCTCAGCTCCAAGCTATGTTCACAAGCACGTATGATAGAAGCTTCCACAGCAAGTAACTGGCGTGGGTATCACAACGACAGTACTCATGCTGGTGTTCTGAAAGCAGGCACTGAGATCTTCACGTAGATGCACAGATCTCAGAAGCATGATTTGGCCCCTGGACATGATAGGTTTCCTATAAAGAACAGCATTACTCTAATCCCTCTCTTGTCGTGAAATATTCAATTTTCTTTTTCATTCTTAGAAAATAAAATGCTAAATTACCCAGTTTAGTAGGTCAATGTCAAAACTTATGATGAAAAAGAATCTTCCTAAGAGAGTTTCTTAAAACCTGTATAATCAGGTTGGTAATGCTGCCCACAGGGAAAACCTATTAGCAGAAATCTCTAACACATTTCAAAAAGCTAAACCTAAGTGGATTGTGGGTGTGCCTAACTGTTTGCCATATTGCAAGCAGTCCAGCTCATCTGAAAGCGTTGCTACATCTCAGTTCATTGGTTTCCCTTTGCACACGCTTGGCATACCAATCTGCTCATGCAGCCAGTCGGCAGAGTTTATGGAGATGAAGAAAGTGGATTTCAACTTCCTCGCATAACTGGAAGAAATTTTGTAGGTGTTTTAAAGGGTTAAACTCTACTCCTGAGCTTCAATACTCAGAAATTCTATGCACTCTCTTTTTAGAGTACTCTTCCTTCCTTCCTATCCGCTAACACAATAGGGAAAGCTTTGTTATCATTAATCATCTTCAGAGCCCTGGGGATTCTCTGAGCACAAGCACTGCTGCAGCCTCGCTGGAAAAACCCACGCAGGCACACACCGAAGTTTCTCTCTGAGTTCACTCATGATTTTCATTAGTGACTGGACTTACAAGCTGGGGACGTGGTTAATGGTCCATCTAAAGTCAAAGGAACTAAATCTTTTATAATTATTCCCAGAGTCAATATTTTCAAATAAAGGATTTCAACCTTCCTTTTCCCTGCACCATGAAGATCTGTAATCTGAAGAGGGGGGGAAGATGGATTTTTCAGGACCAAACCAATCTCTTGCACTGCACAAAACATCACAAGATATTAGGAAAGGTAAGATAAGCAGTCTGAGCAGAATGGAAATGTATCAAAAGTTACACATTTTGGGGAGAGAATGACTGTGCCTTAACAGAGAACAATTTATCCAGACTAAACACCTTAAATAGCAGGTACTGTCTGAGTTTAACAGCAATTACTTGACTAATTCATCTTGTCAGCCTCCTAACAAATAGCCCCCAAAAAAGGCAGCCTGTCTTGTAATTTCTGGAGACTTTGAAGGAAAAGGATATCCTGTAGAAATTAAAGAAAAGCAATGTGGCTGAGAAAACATTTGTAAATAAGTCATCAACACTCTGATTAGATCTCCAACTCCTTGATCTAAATGTCTTGTTTTTTTCATGCGTTCTGCTACATAAAACTGGTTTACAAAACACACTCAGTACAGAAATAAGCAAAGACGATAAACATAGTCCTGGTTTCTCAAACAGGCATTTTATCTGCAGGTGCAAATTCTGCACTTAGTTATAGCCACTTCGTCAGTTAATGCCTGCTCTTCATAAAAGTATAGTGCTACCATTAATATATCCGATTGCCGATCTGAAGCTGGAAGATACAAGGCTCAAATTTAAAAACTCTTCAGACAACACTTACGAATCCCCCACACAATCCAGCAACACAATTCTGTAACTAAAAATAAACCAAGAGCTTCTGACTGGGAGTTCAGTTTCAGCATCCCCAGTGCCATACAGATTGTACAGGGCGTTTCTGCTACAAACAATGTGAACACTAAGGACTTGTGCGAGTGCATGTCAAGTTAAACGTCCCTACCAATCTGCAAAATGATTATTTTTATGCCTAATTGCAGTAACTAGACATGCAGGTTAGGTCCATAGCATTGATTTTACCTGCCTACCCTTGTGCTACTCCAGTATTGATAATTTGAAACTAATTTATTCTCATTGTTTATACAGCTAACAAGGTGCTGTGTGTGTACGCAGTGAGCTGTGAGCTCAGGCTTTGTGTCTTGCTCCACAGAAACTGCAATTTAAACAAAAACCTTTGCACTGACGAGTGGGTTGGTCTTCACTCCGTTGAGAAACAAAAACAAGCAACAGGAGATGGCAGGAACAGTAAGGGAGAGGCATTGGGCAGAGTGCAACAGAAGTAACCAGACACATGACATAAAAGTTCACAGCAAAGGTGAAGAGCTGGGACTTGGAGACTTTGGGAAGTATACAGAAATGCCGTACTCTGCAAGGCTTTGAAGTGGGACTGTGGGCACATTTTTCATCAGATTTCCATTTATAAGAAGGGATTTTCAGTGTTTTCCTACTTAGAAGGACATTGAGAAGATAAATACAGTAAAGAAGAGGTGCTGATCGAAGAGTGGCAATAGTGACCAAAGCTGTGGGTATATCTAAGGTAGATTAAGACAGGTTAGGATGAGAGATCTGACTAGGATGTAGTAGGAGGTGATAGATAAGTAACAAACTACCTCTCTTTTACCCCAGACTATGCCTGTTCCCTCACCTACTGAGACCTCTCTCCAAAGGAAACAGGCTCTCAGGCCCCTTTTAAGACACAGTACTCTTCCAAAGTCAGGTTGCCTTTAGCCAGCTTTGGAGTAGGCACGTCGGAGATGGGTAGTATCACTGAGCACGGTATCCTCACCCGGGTGGCTGTTATCTGCCAGCCCCCATATATGGAGCCTGTTCTCCCAGTTGCTTTATCCCATCGTTTAAATGCTGCTTTAGACAACAATTTTTTCCTCCAGTTGATTGATGTCCAGCCCAGCACATTATCCTTTCCTTTAAATTGATGTCACTTTCTTTAAGAGCCTAAGCATTACTCTAAACTGTGTTTTAATTGCTATTTATATGTCCCTCAAGTGTGCAGAACCATGAATTGTTCAGCAAAGGCCAGGACATTTTATAAATAAAATCCTCACTTGCCACTGAGAATGATAATATTAGCTGGCGGAATCTGGATACACTTTCAAAGTGAAGATTTTACTTTTACAAGACAAGGCTAAAAACACAGATGGCATAAGCTAGTGTGAAACCTGCAGAAAGCTTTTTTCCCCCCCTGTTCTTTGAATACCATCGTAAGTCAGTGAGTGGGAGGAAAGTTAAAGCTTACATACATCCCAGCATGCCAACCCATGCCCTACTGAGATACTTGACTGTCTAGTGCTTCTAAACAGCTGGAAAAATGTCAAACTGTCATCACTGATTAAAATGGGATTTTATAGAAAGCATCATACATATTGTCAGAAGTCTAGACTTATTTGACACAATAGAAATACAAATAAAGTTGCTAATTTTGCTTCAAAACATGTTTTCTTCACATTTCCCTCTGTATTCTACTAGTATTACTCAAGGCTGTACATATCCAGTAATTATGGACTCTACCTTGTTTTGGAAAGGTGGGGATTTACCCACGTGATTTTTCACTGGAAAGTCTGTACTCCTCCTAAACAACCCAGGGTCATGCAGATGTCTGCACATCAGCATTTTGCCACTTGCTGTCTCCAGGCTCATTCCTGAGTACTTGAGTGGAGCTGATGCCAGTGATTTTGATCTCCACAGCTCACCTGCAGTTCCCTGCCTTTCCCTCCCCCAGTTAAGGAAGTAACTCGCTCTGGTGTAGCAAACGCCTTGTTAGAGATAAGAGGACCACATCACCAAGGATGTACTGTATTAGCCTTTACTATTCAATGTGGACTTTTAGACTGACAACCCAGAGCCCCTCAACTTCCTTCTCCCCTTGCCATCATGAGATCTACCATTATTTTCATTTCCCTAACCTTGAGAGAAGGTGAGAATGATAGCTTCACCTGTACTCTCTATTAGGTGGCAAACTTTCTGTGACATGTAATCCCTTCCTATGTGTGCACAAAGACAGCATCAGCCACTCTTGCTGATAGTCCCTCACCAAAACCTCCACGTGAGCAAGACCTAGAGGATCCCTGACCCCAAGTGTGGAAAAGGGAGATCTGAGAGTCAACAGCAAGTATGAGATAGCACCTGCTCCCACTGGTGTTACAGAGAGGGGGACAACTAAAGCTTCTGCATCCCAGACAAATGCTGCACCACCAGTCTAAGAGCCATCTGGCCGTGCTGGGGCAACCGGACCCTGCCACTAACATGACGGAGAGCCTGAGCAATGCTCCACACAGCCCTTGCTGTGGGGCTGCCCAACCACCAGACCCCGCTCGCTGCCGTAGTGCTGCCCACAGCACGTGCCCTCTGCAATGGTGTCTTGTTAAGGGATTAATCACTTACAGGTTCATCAAGTCCAGTGCTCCTCAGCGCCTCCAGAAAGCCAGCATTAAGCACAGCTCCGCACCCACATCTTGTAAGGCGAAGGCACTTCCTGGCCTTGGAGGCTGCAGCAGAAACCCGCTCTCAGCAATGGCCAAACCAGGCCCAGCAGAAACCCGCCCTCAGCAATGGCCAAACCAGGCCCAGCAGAAACCCGCCCTCAGCAATGGCCAAACCAGGCCCAGCAGAAACCCGCCCTCAGCAATGGCCAAACCAGGCCCAGCAGAAACCCGCCCTCAGCAATGGCCAAACCAGGCCCAGCAGAAACCCGCCCTCAGCAATGGCCAAACCAGGCCCAGCAGAAACCCGCCCTCAGCAATGGCCAAACCAGGCCCAGCAGAAACCCGCCCTCAGCAATGGCCAAACCAGGCCCAGCAGAAACCCGCCCTCAGCAATGGCCAAACCAGGCCCAGCAGAAACCTCCCGGGCATGGGCTGCTGCGCACAGCAACGGCCCTTGGGTGTCCGGACAGCCTTTTCTACTGGCAGAAGCTCCCCGAGCTCTGGTACACCACAAGGACAGAGAGCACGCGCGGGCAGGGTCCCGCACTGACGCACGCCCGGGCAGGGCCAGGCGCCAGGGGCCCAGCGCAGCTCCAGCAGCACAGAGGGGCCAGTCTGGACAGGCCCTTACACACCGCGGGAGGGGGCAAGGTCAAGCCTGAGGAGCTGGGTATTGAACCAGGCTGTTTGGATCACAATTTAGGCCTTAAAAGGTTCACCTGCACCAATGGCCCAAGCCATGTGCCAAGTCTTCTAAAGCCTGTCCTCCTTGTGCTTCCCTATGCAGCCCCTGGGCTGCTGAGCAGGAGAGCCCCCAGGGATGCCGCAGCCAG